>RXPK01001128.1:0-93281 GCA_004143645.1 Protaetia brevitarsis
TCTAAGCGTTGAAGGATTCAGTTAATTAAATTTTTGTTTTCTAGAACTATGTTTTTCTACGCTTGCAATGTTTTTAATAATTCTAATTGCTCGACTAATCTTCTTTACAATAATGCTTGATGCGGACACTGGAAACATCAGAGCTTAAAAATCAGAGTGTTGGCAAAAAGAAATGCAGTTTCTAAACATGTCCATGTTATACAGTTTGCGGCAAAGGGATTTGGGCACATTTCTTTAGATAATCTATTCTAGTTGGTGCATAAAAAATTTTTAAAGAGTATTATGAACTAACATGGGAAATTCTACCACGAATAGTTACCAACGCGATGTATTTCATGACACAAACATGTGTGGAAAACGTTTTTTGAGCTAGTTACTGGTTTTAACATTACCTTGCAGATCGGAAGAAGAGTAGAACTTATAAGCATCGTCGCCAGCTACTTTTTTACGCTGTTATGATATATCATATCGATTGCAGTGACAAGCAATCTAATTTTTAGCTATAAAATGCATTGAGATTTTTAGATGCAATGCGCAACATACTTAAAAACGCAGCTTCCTTTAATGTGTGTCGTTTCATCTGCGCTTATCCAGAGATAATTTTCATCTAGTTTTGACCTAATTTGAATTATTATTTTGTCGAATTGCTTAGGTACATAATATTGTCAACTGCCGATGGATGGGAATATCTTGGTTGGTATAGTTGTTTTTAAAAAACCCACGGAAAACTCGATGGATATTGGCACCAAGAAAAACTGCGCATAAATCAATTACAAATTTATCATGTGAAATACCTATTTGGTATTCGTACTTTTCAGGTGCCGCTTAAGAGTACCTTTGTCCCTGAATCCTAATTTCGCAGAACAAATGGTGCAAACCACTTCTTTTTTGTTAATGACAGTGAAAATGGTGCCATATTCTGAAATAATGCTTGACATTCTTGGGATTGTTGGAAAATGATAAACTGAGAACTACTAAAATAAAACGAAAGAATACGAAACAGATAAATATTAAATAAGGATCGAATATATTATAAAATTATAAAACGAAATATAAACTCGAAGGAATACTCCAAAAATATGAGAGTACCTAACAAAATAAACCGAAAAGAAAACTTCTAAAAAAGAGCAGTGGCGAACTAAACGAAAAAAGGCACTTCTAAAACAGTGCAGTAACAATATAAACTAAAACTAAAGCTTAAGTAGGGCAGTAATGAAATAAATAAAAAGAAAAACACTCTTAAAATCACACAGTAACAAAATATACCAAAAAAGACATTTATAAAATGAAATGCTAAGATATTTTAAACGAAGCTCACCACTTGGTTACTAACACATGCCAGATTTAGCCTGCCACCGAACGTAACGCCAATGACAAATTGCACACAACGTCGTCACTCTAATAACAACGCAAGAAACACACATTTTTTCTTTACCTTCTATTTTATCATCAAATATAATTTATCCTAGGACTTGCCTTCCTCCACACACAAACATAATTTAATTTATTTTCAATTAACGTACGCGCTCCATACCGATTCAAATGTTCCTAATTAATTTAATGGATTCCTTAATAGAAGGATACCAGCATTACCGCCATATATGTTTATATGTATATTGTTCGATGGAGATGGCTGATTCGGAGGAGAGCCATATACAAGAACATTAATTACCTATTCGTAATCGTAGCATTGAATTATGACAGCCGATTTACATTTTCCCATTGCCCAAAATATTTCCATTGATCAACGAGCAGTCGGTTATTAATGATCGGTGTTAATAGCCTATCTTTAATGAAGTAATTAAAGTCGCCACGCCCTGACACAATGATGGTCCTGATAGAATAATGCGGCGATCTGCTAGGTCTTCCGTGTAGTTCTGATTTGCTTACAAGCGCCGGGATCGATGATATATGTTATGGTGTCGTAATTTTTTACGTTATTTGCTATTCATTCTTATAAAAAAAAAAATATATGGCTGTGGAAACTTTATAGATTCCGTTAACGCGAGGAATCGTTCGTACACCCAGAAGAAAAGAGTTCTTTAGATCAAGGAAATATTTCTTTGCCACTATATAAGATGGTAAAAATATAATACCATGATGACACCTGGAGCATACTCTTTGCAAACCGAAGCAAATGCTTCTTTCGTTAGTATGTTGTAATAATATACTCACTATACAGGGTGTATCAGATATAGAGGTAAATATAATAATATGTAGTAGCTGAAATCATATACAATCAAAAAGTCTTAATGCGCAGGGGGTTTATCTGTAAGCATTAACGAGAAAAAAAATATGTTATAAATGCCGTGGGCTAGAGCCGCACCTGTGCCCAACCTAAATGCTGTCCCGAGTATACCCCCACATACCACTATCATTCAGCCATTACCGCTATTAGTTTTGTGTGGATCGCCGCTTGGAGTGCAAGCCACTTCGAACATTTTATTTAAATTCTTCCCGTCTCGAAAAAAACGATCCTTTTCAGTAGCATCATGATTTCATATAAAGAAAATTGAAGCTTGATGCATCGGCAAAAGCGCGGGAATGTATAGATTCATTTTCGCGCGATATCATAGTAAAAAGGCGTGTTTGCAAATTTTCTGTGTCTACATTTATTTCTGTGTAATTCGATTCAATTCATTTTGCGTTATATGATTAAATAAATCCAAAAGAAATAACTCAGATTCATGTGGTACCGTTAACAACTAACTCTCGATTCGACAAAGCAAAAGAAAAATATTTACGTTTTTTTGTAACTACTGAAGTCGCATATCCGGTGAAACTCGAACATCTTATCAGGATATTAAAAATAATACTTTGTAGACTTACGTAGAATGCTCTTAACAAAAAAGGAATGTTTATTTTATAAAAAGAAGAAATTTAAAATGCCTCAGTTTTCTATTTTTACAAGGGCCTTTATTTATTCAGAATGACGTTAAATGAACTTACGGCATACTATTAAGAATAATATTAAATGTGTGCAATGTTTTATACATAATACCACGTTTAGCGGGTGCTTAACATGACGTTTCCTTGCATCAGGCCCGGACTAAAGAATTTTTGGCTCTAAATTTTACTTTTTTTTATTCTTTAATGATTGAAACCCATTCGGTGGTTTGTGCGCTATATGTCGTGTAGTTAACACCCAAGCAAAATTTACTTTTTTATTTGACTACACCCTGTATAGTATCATTGATTGAAAACCAATTCTACTTTTGCTGGTAATCGTTACTTCGGATGTAGCAATGAATACTAAGCAACGAATACTCAATTTATTTACATCTCTACTGACAACTCCAATAATTTACAAAAGCTGCCAGTAGCGGCATCCTATTTATCTGTTACCTAATGATTCGGAAAATGTAGATAATCCAACTGCAATTACATTAACTTTTAAAGAAGAAGTTGCAATGAACAAAATAAAAAACTGGAAAACAAAATTAATACAAATATAAATGAATTTCGAAAATATAACCACATTTACTTTAATGACATACAAATTGTATGCCATTAAAGTAAATGTAACATACTGTAAAATTAAACATTGTGTGATGAAATGTTTTATTTCACAATACGTCCAAGCTTTTGGTCCTTCAGATTATTTAATCAGTAGATGTTATACAAAAATTTTAAAAAAACATATTCCTATTCATAAGAAAGGTGGCGCACTGGATATGAGAAATTACAAACCCATATCTCTGTTGTCACTATTTACTAAAGTATATGAGGAAGTGATTAGAAATATCACAGACAAGTAAATTATTTAGCTATCTCCAATATATCACCTGCTCAATTCGATTTCGTTTATGGTGAAAACATTGCGAGTGGACATTCATGGGCAGTGGTTAAGAGGGTTTTGACAAAAAGACCAGCCTTCTTTTGGTTACACCTGCCCATGGCGAAAAAAAACCTAGCATGCAAAAATATTTATTATATTTATTTATATATATTTTTCAATAAATTGCCAGAATCTTTAAAAAATTGTGACGTAGTTTCTACTCTGTTAAAGAATATTTAAGGTGTGTGTGGTTTGTGTAAGTACTTTTTTATTATTCCATTTAACGATGTCTATATTACGGACTATAGAACGACGACAATAAATCTTATTCTCTTCCATTCTATTCTATTCTGTTCCATGCTAGATACCTACGCACAGTTTGTTGCAGGGCAGAGTATAATGGACTTGGTTCTATAACAAAAACAGGTAAACATTATAATACTTCTGATTGCAATATTATATCTAAACCATGATCAAACGTGTATGCAAACAAGAAAAGAAGCAAAGAGCGTGTCCTCAGAGAATGATAATCGACGTAGAGTTATTTGTAATAAGGCTATATTCTAAACTAGAACCATCAATAAAAACGATATACATTAATATACATGCTAATGTATATTAATTCATCAAACCAGACTAATATAAAGTTGTTTTTTTGCCATGGTAAATCAGGAATAATACATGTAATAACGTCGTGAATTTACCACAAAAAATCATGTAAATTTTGTTTTACATGTTTTTTGTAGGATATTTAACATGGAAAAAGAAATTTCGGTAAAATTTATATAGCTTTTCATGTAAGTTTAAGGTGTAACAAAAATTCAAAAGGAAAATATCAGGAAAAAAATGTGTACAATTTTATATTTACTCTCAAAATTACTTAAAAGTGTAAAATTGACATTTTTTTGGGTATTTAGGTGCACTTTAAAAAGTAATTTTACTAGTGAAACTATTAAATTGCCTGAAAAATATGAGGACTTTTATATTTGTTTGTTCTACTTGAATTTTCGGGAAACTATAGATATCATGGAAAATACGAAATTCATACGGCCGCAATGTGATTGGTTATTGGATTATTTATCTGTGCGCGTAGGTAATTCTATTCGTTTGTCGAACTTATTATGGGCTCAATGATATCATGTACGTCACAAACAATCGTAGGTTTCGCGTAAGCGTGTTCATTCTTGATCCCTGGTTGAGCGATTCAGTATGACCTATTAGGTGCTATAAAAGAATTAGGTAAGTTGCTTGCTCTCTTTATAAAAATACATATGAAAATTACAACAGTGTTCGGTAAATATAGAGTTCATATAAATATTACATACGAATTTTACAGTACAATCTTTGAAAAACACATCAGCAAGTGAAATTTACTAGATGGTAGAAATTTTACCTTATGAAGCAAATTTACCTGTAAAATTGTAGGCAACTTTGTTACCAACGATTTTACATGTAATTTTACTGCAACTTTTTTTACAGTGTATGCTCACGCGGAGCTACTCAAAAGAAACTGAGTGATGATTCAAATTAGTAATCAGTTCGTGATGAGTCACAACCTTTGTAATCGAATGGGATACTACAGATGGCGCTATTCGTCATTAGGCAGTCAGTAATGAGCTAATGATGAGTGATTAGTGATTTGAGTCACCACTCAGTTTCTTTTGAGTAGCTCCGTGTGCATACGGATTAATACATGACCACTTTCATTTTTTTTTTTTTGTAAATAATAGCTTTTCATTCCAACCGCTCTTATTATTTTTTTTTGTTCTCAATGTCGTTTAAGTGTTACAATCTAGAACGCCAATTAAATTCATTTCAGTAAAATTTAGGTAATATTAAATCATCAGTTTGTCTGCAACAGTATTTTCCTTTATAGACATCGTTATCCCAGTAAAAATAATAGTGCTTAAAACCAGCGACACACAAAGTGGACAGGGGAGGTGCATCTCATTTCTTCTCCAAATTGAGTGACTGGCACTTTTTTTTAAGAGCAAAAACGAGAGAATAAGAAAAACACGACAGTTAATTAACAAGTCACTGATGGTAGGGAAGCGTTGTTTTAACAACTACCAGAAAATGAATTGTTCTTTTTCGGCGTTGTTTTCATTTTATTTTTTCTGTTTTTTCTGTTCATCTTGTTGGGTTTACGCGATACCAGAAGCACGAGTGGCCAACAGGCGAACGGTAGCCGTTAACTTGTTAAAATAATTTCTGTCAGTCAGTTTTGTTGTTTTATTTCTGCGTGGTGGATAAGGAGGGACATTTATTAAAGGCTGAGTTCGTCTGTGGTTGACGGAAGAAATGTGATTATGGTGTAATTACGTGAAGAATGGATTTTTTTAAAAGAGGATATTAATTGAACAAGATCTTCTTTTTCTTTGTTTTGTTTCTCATAGCAATATCCTATATCATTTCTAGCGTAAAATAAGAGAATATGATGAATGAAAAATGAGGATCGAAGCCGTGGACAACTAATCTTATACTAGTAACAATAAAACAATAATTTATATATTTAGATCTTTGAGATAACGATTTGTAATGAAAATGATTACATTCATATACGTATATATTGTGATAGAATCACATTCTGCTCGTAATTTTTACAAAACATTAAACAAATCAACTCAATTCATGAAAAATTGGCAAAGAAACATTTTGTTGGTCATAATTTAATTTAATACTCAGAAAATCGAAATAAATAGCATAATATCAAAGTTAAATTTTATAATCCGTAAAATAAACATCAAAACCAGACAAAAATATGTTAAAAATCAATAAAAATAATTAAAAACAAAATTATTAAAAATATAAATGTCAAAAAGCGCCATCTATGAAAAGTCAGGCACTCTTCATACAGGGATGCATCAAAAGAAGTGTTGGCAAAATTTAAGAACAACGCTAACTTAATGTGAATGAATTAACAAAATTTAAAATAGGTTATTAGCAACGACTTCTTTGAGAACAATTTGGAAACTTTATACTAATTTTGGAATGACACCGTATATTCAGTGACGCGGTGAACGTTCACTTGTTTGAACTAGTGACTTAATTTTGCATCTGAAAAGGCATCCTTTAAAGAAAAATTAGCTAGGATAAAATTAGCTTTAATTAATTAATTGCCTGGGCATTAAGATAAACTTACGGCTTGTAAATAATTTTCTTCTGCATTATCAAAATAATATTTTTTGGTTAATTAGTACACAACGCTGGCTTTCTCATATTATTTAGCTGAACCACTTTATTTATTCTATCTTGCAATCTGTCAGTTCCCAGTAAACCAAATTCAAATTTCGCGCAATTGTTTTCAGTACTCAACTTAAAAGATAAAGGTTTAACCTACACGATTTGTATTACATTAATAGTTATTTGAATACCTTTAAGTTGAAGTTACTAAATATAATTGCGGAAAATTTGAATTTTGTTTACTGGGTTTATTGGCAAAAATAACCTTTTCACCGCTTGTCAACCGCCAATTTATTTCACGTATTTTGCTTTACTACCGCCATCTGTTGGCCAAGGGTTTGGTTTGCTAAGAAAGAAAACTGCATAACCAAATATTAGATTTGTTATAAGAAACAATTAAACAGATTTTATTTTAAAGTATTAAATTTAATTTCTGATGGTTTATCAAATTGCATGTCTCAAAATTACTCTGGCAAAATAGAGCCACCGTTATAGCAATTTGATCACAACAATTCAAAATTGCAGTTAATGTTGATGCAACAATTCAAATAGAAACTAATACGAACACTATTCCAAATTAATAACAATAAAAAGGAATGAACTGATGCCCGCATGATAAGAAATAATAGAAATAAAACTAATCTTCACGGAATTGTTATAACTTTTAATAGTACTTTAATAGCATTTGCTAGATAACATTTAATGACTGAGGTTTTATTTTACTTCCTAGAAATATATATCTATGAAATACTTCTGGCTCGTACGATATAGATGTGAGACGAATAGAAAGAACATAATAATGATAATAAATTTAAACAGAATTTATAACCGCATGATGATTCACCTAATATAGATTATATTGAGTTTCGCTACTTTACCAAACGCGAATGACCGTCAATTCTAACTGTAGTATCAACTGAAACGTTATTTAGTACTGTATACAACTACGTCTTAAAAGATGTGTTATGTTATAAACCGACAGACACACACATACTAGCAACGCATTTAATAGAATAACCATTTAAACAATTTACGTCAATTAAATTTATTAAAGTAATACTGAGGTCGTCTTTCTTACTTACATTACATACGCCAGCTGGCTCTGTAATAATAAATATTTTCTTAATCGCTCTATACATTTATAAGAAGAGATTTTAAACATATTAAATGTCAGGCCGATATAGTTTATTTATCCCTCAGCTGTTGTGCGCGGCCTATTGGAATAAGTTTTAATGCTATTTATGTGCGCTGTAATACGCGTATTCACTTATGCATATTTCATTTTTTACTGTGCCAATTGCACCGCACTTTATTATATCCACGTTGTACATACGTACGAATAATGGTAATGCGAGTTCGAAAATACTCCTTTATATGTGTACAAGCTTCTCGCGTTGCTTCGCTGTGAAAGATCGTAAAAAATAAAAGTCCATAAAATCAGAATTAAATTTTCTCTTTGAGTATACGCAGATATTACACTTGAAAGCAGATCTCATTTTCGTTTGTATTATAAAAGCTCTACCGAGGTAATTGTTTATTTTAAGCCGTTTTGAATGTTGTGTCTTATTAATCTAGTTTTATTCGTATGGATGACGGGACAAATCGTGTATTGGCAGTCTTGGTGATTTTATAGTTATGCACAATGTATATTCTAGCGCCATCTGTTCGGACGACCTAAAACATCGGATGAAGCAACAAGTAGTAGTGTAGAATAGATAAACTGCGGAATTCTTGTGCGTCAATTGAAAAACGTGCGAATTGGTAAAAAGGGAACACAGGTAAGCGCCTCTCACCAATTTAAATAAAACTTCGTGGGTTTAGGATTCATGTAGTATGAGAGCAATAGTAACTTTCTTATCTGATGCTAAATCGCCCGTTTTTTTTTTGGCTAGAGCACCCTATAGGTAACATTAACCTTCGCTATTTGCTTTAATATCATCCAAAACTCTAAGATATACAGGGTGATGAGTGAAATGACCAAACATTATAAAAGTTTTAAATTTTTAATAGTACCATTACGATCGTTTCATCACACATTGGCTTCATCAGGTGGATGAAATGCAGCTAGAATCTACATTATTAAGACATTTCTGCCTATACAGGGTGTATCAAATAAAAAAGTAAATTTTGCTTGGGTGTTAACTACACGACATACATAAAGTACAAACCCACCGAAACCGGATTTCATCATTAAAGAATAAAAAAAGTTAAATTTAGAGCCAAAAATTCTTTAGTCCGGGCCTGATACAAGGAAACGTCATGTTAAGCACCCGCTAAACGTGGTATTATGTATAAATACACTGCGCTCATTTAGTATTATTCTTAATGGTATGCCGTAAGTTCATTTAGCGTCATTCTGAATAAATAAAGGCCCTTCTAAAAATAGCAAAACTGAGACATTTCAAATTTCTTCTTTTTATAAAATAAACATAGTAAGTCTACAAAGTATTACTTTTAATATCCTGATAAGACGTTCGAGTTTCACAGGATATGCGACTTCAGTAGTTACAAAAAACGTAAATATTTTTCTTTTGCTTTGTCGAATTGAGAGTTAGTTGTTAATAAATGTATCACATGAACCTGAGTTATTTCTTTTGGATTTATTTAATCATATAACGCAAAATGAATTGAATCGAATTACGCAGAAATAAATGTAGATATCAGAAATTTTGCAAACACGCCTTTTTACTATGATGTCGCGCGAAAATGAATCTATACATTCCCGCGCTTTTGCCGATGCATCAAGTTTCGATTTTCTTTATATGAAATCATGATGGTCCTGAAAAGGATCGTTTTTTCGAGACGAGAAGAATTTAAGTAAAATGTTCGAAGTGGCTTGCACTCCCAAGCGGCGATCCACACAAAACTAACAGCGGTAATGGCTGAATGATAGTGGTATGTGGGGGTATACACGGGACAGCATTTAGGTCAGGCACAGGTGCGGCTTCAGCCCACGGCATTTATAAAATATTTTTTTCTCGTTAATGCTTACAGATAGACCCCCTGTGCATGAAGACTTTCTCATTATATATGATTACAGATGCTACATATTATTATATTTACCTCTGTATCTGATACACCCTGTATATTGAGAGATAATAGTGGGGAGCAATATAGATCTTTTTGATGATTCAGAGCTAAACCTAATTTATCATGTCTATTGATCTCTAAGTATTCTAACAAGTCTAGTTTCTTTTTACTTTTACTTTGAATATATAAAATGTCAAAACTATTATTAAAGTTATGGTTAAATTCTAAACAATGACTGACGAACGTAGAATCCATCTTCTTATCTTTGTAGTTTCTCATGTGTTTGGATATCCGGGTAGCAAAAAGATCTATCTGTTTGTCCTATGTACACTTTAGCACACTCACACGTTAATCTATAGACTCGCGAGCAAAATCTTTTGTCTGTTTTGTCCTTATTATTTTTTAAGACTACCCAAATTGTCGTTTGTTTTACATGCCTACACAAATAAGCACCTGCCGAATATTTTTTGTTACAGTTTTGCATATTATACTTTGTTATCATTATTATTATTGTTATTTAGTTACTTTGTTAGAGTCTATTGTTAAAAGCTTGCATTTTCATTATTTTTATGTATTTTTATTATTATTATTATTATTATTTACCATTTTTTCTGATGTTTTACTTAAATATGTTAAAAAGGTATAATTAATGGGATCTTTATTTGAAATTTTCGGATGAATTAATGAAAGAGTAAAGAACTTTTGTTTTTTAAAAAGATTATTATCAGTAATGTTACGTGAGTAACCATTATTATATTGCATACATTTTACTGAGTTCTAGATCAAAATTAGTTCTGTTCATAGGTGTATTTACTAGTCTATGTACCATAACTGCGATATGCAGCTAGTTTGTGGTGAAAGGGGTGGTAAGAAGAAGCATGAATCGTAACATCAGCATGCGTTGGTTTATGGAAAATGGAAAACTCATGTTTATTATACTATTGCGAGATATATAGTTAAATCTAAGAAATTGATTGAATTCTTATCTTCCAATTTGATTGTAAATTTAATATTAGGTGAACAATGTTGATATAATTACAAAAACATTTTAAGTTGTCTGTCAGTATCGTTACCCTTTACTAGCGGAAATTTTCATGGACCATTTAGAACAGATTATTAGTACACACCCATTATTTAATACATACAAACATAATAAATATATTTACTCTTTTAGATATGTAGGTGACATTTAACGGTACTTTTTAAACGTTTAACGTTTTGTTATTTCATTCATCGAATATAGTTTTAACCAAGGTCCGTATATAAGGAACACAAATTCTTAACCTTTTACGATGTTTATATCTATGAAGTTTGTTTTGTGTTCACAAGCATCGTGAGGAGTTCACCGACGTGGTGTCGCATAATTACAAATACCAAATATTTAATTATTTGTTACCACCAAGATATAGAACTAACAGTTTTTAAAAGGATTTAATATACATGGGATGCAAGCTATATAATAAACTGCCTTGGAATATTAAAGCAGTTGATAACCTGAAAGGATTTCAAAAGCAAGTTAAATGCTATCTTTTGAATTTGAGCTATTATTCAGTTGCCGATTTTTAATAATGATATTTAGTTTAATTTAAGTATTTCATTATTTTTGTTTGTATTCTGTTGACATATTTCATCATTGTCTTTTTTTGTTTGATATTGTTTGAAATAAATATCTATCTATCTATCTATCTATCTATACAAGGTTATGTCGTAATTTTTCAACCAATCAAGAGAAAGAGCGCGAACGCGTCATAATGTATGCTGTTTTTAATAAATAAAGTAGTGCATATATGTAAAAATAAATGACGATTTGTACTCCCAAACTAAATATTTATTTTTTATAATAAAAAACGAATTTCTACTATTATGTAATAGTAAACTCAAGTAAATCAAGCAAAAAATATTATATAAATATAACATAAAATTTAGAACTACACACATAAAGCATAACATTAAATTAGAAACTAAGAAAAAGTAAAGTAAAATGGTAAAAAGATAACGATTATATATTATCATACTAAATATTTATTCTTCCATTTTCTTATTATTATATAATCATAAACATAAGTAAATTAAGCTAACAAACTAAACAATTAATTTAAAAACTAAGAGAACTAAAAATTTAGAAATACAATATTTTTTTCTTGGCAAATTTGCGTTCTTCAGAATTAACTTATCTCTTTTCAGTGATTTTTTTTTGTTTTAAGTTTAAATACTTATTTAATTTTTTTTAAAAATATTAATTTAGAAAAATTTTCAATTAATGTTTTGTCAACAAGAATGTGTCTAGCAATATACTTTCAAGTTCTTCTTATTATAACAGAATACCCCAATATTAACCTTTTAATGTAAACAAGCACGAAAATGATTGTGAGGCGCGTCATCACAGCGTCATTGTGTATCCACCCTCTCCTTTCTCCGGACCTCACCTACAACTTACGAGGTGAGGTAACCTTATGTATACAGACCTTGGTTTCAACAAGTATCCCTCTCATTTATAATTTTTTTATGTACAAGTGCCCGGCAGTTAAGTGGCTAAACTTATGGTAGAGATACTCGACATAACTCTGAATAAAGTATCTTCATAAATCGGTTAAATACGTATTTCAGAGACTAATAATCACACACTGCACAAACATTATTTTGGCATCACCATAATGTAAATCCTGGAATTCACAGATATACTTTTCTACATTATGAAACAATGCTCGTTTTGTATATAACGCGTAAAACGTTAACGGAGGATTGTAGTATCAAGACTCGACTAACACTGATACTAGATACTAGACATACGAATCTGAGGGAATGATTTTACTGTCTTGAAGATATACTATGACTAAACGTTCTGCATAGCACGAGGCAAGTGCGGCCCATGTAAGCAGACAGACATGTCTGACCACTCTAGTATTTGAAACTCAAAAGATGCGCTCGATATTGAAGTGTTATGATAATTTAACATTTATTTTTTCTCGATCTAGGGTACTAGATCACATATATAACATACTTTTGCTTGTATCAAAATCCTCTGATGATTAAAACTACCACTAATTTGCTTCCAGTCGACCTTATGAGAATCTAATCCGCGTAAATATCAATTTCGAGATATCCGCGTGGGTAAAGGTATATAGTGATGATCAAGCACTAACGCGTCGATGCACCATTATATCTCCAACGTACACAAGCAAACCATATTCACCCATACAGAGCACATGTACAGCTTGTATTGTAGTTGATATTCGTATCTGCGTATAATACAAATAAACCGCGGCAAAATGTGCAGATATTACTAGTGACGTATGTCATGTAACTATACACTTAAGCCATCGGAATGGGTGACGTAACTGATCGGGCAACCTGAAAACGTTATTTATATACCGTCCGGCGATTTGATAATGAAACTACATACCTTCGGCCCGTAATGATGATTGATTTACATGGCAAGGAATGCGCGCCGGGGAATTGTTAACGTCTCTGGTTGCCCTCCGACATAAATAATTCGAAATTTTCGCTTATAATTCACGTTCCGGACTCGATAATTGGAACATGCGCAAGCCCGTTCCGGCTGCACGGGTATTCCCTTGGTCCTGTGTGTTTTGTTTTCTCTCTCTCTCGTCTGTGTGTGTGTGTGTGTGTGTGTGTAAGGTACGCGATGCATCCAATGAAATTGAAATTGGCTCGAAAATTCACGATGATGCGATAATTAGTGGCAGAATTGAAAGCGGAAAAGTAATACATTGATGGAGACAACGTTGCCGTATGAGGAGTGAGGGCGAATTTAATTGAATGTTTTCCCCGAAAGCAAATAATTTGCTATGAATATTTTGGTTTTATCCAAATTTATATAAGATTTGTCGCTTGGTAGGAGGAAGTTTTGTATGTGGCTCTTAGCAGTCGAACATCGTCCATTAGTAACTGATCGAAGATAAAGCTCGGGATGAGTTAGCGATGAAAGTGGGTCTGCACTCGTTTGAGCTTATGACGTCAAATTACAAAATAAAAAAAAAAAAGCGAACCAAACACCATTCTATGTGAATATATGTGGACGCTCATATGTTGATGAACCTAGTAGAGCGCAGACAAGTATAAGAACACAGTAGCATCTACAGGAGAAAAGAAACAAAAAAATCGACATTGACATGCTTGGAAAGCGGATCACAGAATAGATTGAAAAATCTTTGTATTCTATCCTAAGAAGGATGGAAGGATTTTTCCAATCTATTCTGTGATGGATAAACAAAAAGAAAATCGCTAGAAGCCACGTAGATAGTGACGAACTACAGGCTATCAGTGCTCCAAAACTGGAATTGCATATTGAGGTATGGATGTCACTAATGCGTAACTGCTTACAACAGGGATCACATAGGGAGTCAGATGCATTAATAAGGTATAATTAGAATTACAATAGGTGCTATAAAGAGTAACGTGGATAAGACCAAGGCGCTGACAACGGATGGATCGCAGGCCACCGTTCACCTCGACGGTGTACAGATCGAACAAGTGCAGGCGTTCAAATACTTTGGGTCACTGGTTCAGGAGAAGAAAGTGGCTTCTACAGCAGAGATCCACAGCAGGATTGGACAGGCAGCCGCGACGTTTGCCTCTCTCAAATTGTGCCTGTGGCATCTCCATGAAGACCAAAATTCGCCTCTTTCGGACGCTGATTTTGCCAATTCTCTATGGATCAGAAACATGGACCCTGCTTAAACTGGATTTGGACAAACTCGAGGTATTCCAAATGCGATGTCTGCGACAGATCCTGGGAATTTCATTGCGCGATCGCATTACCAACGAAAGCATTCGGACAATCTGTCAACAACAACCAGCCATCGGTGAAGTGATCCTGCAACGACGATTGAGGTGGTTTGGCCACGTCTGCAGAATGGGCGCAAATCGAATACCACAAAGACTTCTCTGGAAACAGCGACCCGTCCAGTGGAAAGTACAACGCACCGCACCAAAGAAAACGTGGACAAAACAAGTGGAAGACGACTTGAAGAACCGGCGTCTCGACTCAATCAAGCTAGAACACCGCCATGGACGGAAGCGTGGAGAGCGATCATAGAACAAGTCCGAAATCCTGCGGCACCTACAACAGCGTACTGGTTGCGTGGGCAACCTCCGCTAGCCGCCAGCTAAGGATCATAGATAGATAGATAGATAGATAGATAGATAGATAGATAGATAGATAGATAAAGAGTAAAATTCTTAAAACACTAAAAGTTCGTATGTGTACAGCGACGCCAGCGGCAATATTCGAAGCTGTCTGAACACAGGTCTGTAGGACTCACACATACTCGCTCGAACCATGCACCGGATTATCCTCTTCTGGCACAGAAACAAAGCTGCAGCCCGCGGAGAAGAGCCCAAAAAATTAAGCCGTAACGCAGTTGCGATTCCACATATGCAAAGTACAATAATCTTAAAGAGCGCAAGCTAACGCAATCCCGCAAGACCCTCAGGCCATATAATGCCGAAGAAAGCTTTGCCTCGATCGAAACGCAGTGCTCGCTGTACTTCAAGCACAGATCGACGATCAAACCCAGGAAACAGTAGCTGGGTAACTCCGGCACGGATTGACCGTTTGTGTGAGCATACACAGAGTGATTATCATTCACGATGCGAAAACGCACTAGACCAGTCTTGCCACGGTTAAAGGTCAAACAATTTTGCTCACAATATGCTGCCATATCAGATATTACAGTAGTTAAGAAGTGAGACAGATGGGAAATGGACACACCGACCACAATATATTGCTAGAACGTCAAAGGAGTTTTAGGAAGTATTGCTACTTTTTTGTGTGTATGGAGCAGTAGAGCAATATCACAAGAATATTACAAGAAAGAAAAATTCGACCCATAGAACTTCTTTTGAACCTGATACTCCAAATATAAAATATGTCTCCGCTTATAAACCGAAAAAGTTATTCTTTCACCTCTCCATATTAAAGTTTTGCCTAAAGAAAAACTTTGTGAAGAGCAACGCAAAGAAGGTAGTGGTTTTAAGTAACTAAAAGAAAATTTTCCTCAATTAAGTAATTGATGTAAAGCTAAAGGAACGCTTATTTAATGGACTTCAAGCTTCTAATTGATTCCATTTTCAAGAAAAATTAAATGCACCCTAATTGGCATCTACTAGAATGCGTTTTGTAAGTGTAATGAAAATATTTCTGACCAAGAAATATGAAAACTATAAAAATCTCATGATGTTCAGATTTAGGACTATAAAATATTGGATATACACACTGTAAAAAAAGGTTGCCTACAATTTTACTGGTAAATTTGCTTCATAAGGTAAAATTTCTACCATCTAGTAAATTTCACATGCTGATGTATTTTTCAAAGATTGTACTGTAAAATTCGTATGTAATATTTATATGAACTGTTAACAGTTAAATAACCTAATAACCAATCACATTGCGGCGTATGAATTTCGTATTTTCCATGATATCTACAGTTTTACCCGAAAAATTCAAGTAAAAATAAATATAAAAGATCCTCAAATTTTTACCCAAATTTAAATACCCAAAAAAATGTCAATTTTACGCTTTTAAGTAAATTTTGATAGTAAACATAAAATTGTACATGTTTTTTCCTGTATTTTCCTTTCGAATTTTTATTACATCTTAAACTTACATGAAAAAGCTATACATTTTACCGAAATCTTTTTTTCCATGTTAAATATCTTAGAAAAAACATGTAAAACAAAATTTACATGATTTATTGTTACACATATAATATTCCTAATTTACCATGGCAAAATTACTGTAATTTTTTACAGTGCACGAATATGTCTAATCGTTGTGAAAAAACGAGGCTAGGGGAGTGACCCCTTGCCTATCGCTATTAATTAAAAGCAATATTAATTGCAATAAAGTTTTTTCTACTTTACATTTTATCGAGATTGAAATTTCAAATTATATTTCCTAATATTTCTTTAAATATATTAGTATTATAACACGTCATAGCACGTACATAAATAAAAAAAAATAAAATTTCTTAATATGAAATATGCTGACAAAATTAATGTGTAATTAACTGCAGATGCATCTCTGAAAAACCTTGGAATTACGATTTTACTGTTCATTTAATCGACCTGTTTTCCTATCACACTTATAATAAATTCCTTTCGCACTAATAACCCATAAAACATCATTAAAATAAGCAATTTTTTTTTCAATAACTTAAATAGAAATTTCAATCGTTAAACATCAAACGTAAACGAAGATATTTTTTTTTCTAACGAAGAAAACTCATTCAAGGGAAAATCAACTTCTAATTATTACTATTCGATCCTAATTTCCCGTCTCGCGTTTTCTAAAGAAAATTAATTAAATTAATCAGCATTGAGATGCGCAATTTTAATTACTCCTCAAATTACGTTAACCTTGTTTTTCCAGACGCCGTTGGCACTGCCGTACACCTATATGTACCTACTACTAACTAATCGTTATACGAGTACGCTTTTTTCCAAGCGATTGCATTGCCAATGTTCGAAAACGTGTATTAATTATCAGAGTAGCACTGAAAAGGCGTACAGCTACCCTTGACCGGTTGCAGACAATTATTAATTAAAATCGTTAGCGGCTAAGAAAAGAGAAATAATAAACTAGTAATATAGCGCAATCGTTTTTTTTTTCTTTTTCGAATTGTTGTAAACGTCTCTCTCATGTTCGAAGAAGTGAACGAGCGTTAAAATTAGGGCCTCGATAGTTGGAATGTAGACAAAGGGGTCCCATTATGTGAAGGGCCCCTATTTATGTTCTATGACATGGGAAAAATTCAAATACATATGTTCAATCTATTCTTAAAGCCTGTTGTTATTTTTTATTTAATACTTAATTGTGTATATTGTAATTTTATTCTTAATTCAATGATAAACTTGCAAATATATGTATTACTTAAGGTAAAATAATTCCATTTTGCCATGCAAATAATTTTATAAAAGAATTTGTAATTTTCTTCCGCTTTCAGTAATCTTCATTCCGCTATTTTCAAACTGTTAAAATGATGTTATACTGGAGGTATATCGTCGGCTTACTACCAAAACAAGATAAGTACAATTTTTTTTAATTAAGTGCATTTCTTTACGTAAATTTGAATAAATTATGTCCTAGCAAAGCCAGAAAAACTGATAAACAAAAAATTGCCTAAAGATTAACTGCAGTAAAGAAAAATTAAGTCAGGTAGTCAGCCAAAATAAGACGAGTGGCTATATCTCAAAAGTATTAAAATGTAACTTATCTGGTTTTGCCAAAAAGCCGACAATATATCGACAAGCACCGCAAGTATGGGCAACCATAATACTCGTATCAACTGAGGATAAATATTTAGGTGCTTTCTTGAGCACCATACTGCTGTACAAGTCACACCTAGAATATGTAACGAATAAAGTCATAAGGAACTTCTGGGCCTGCAGAGGCACTGGCTGTACACAAAAGTTATAGTACCCTCTATATCTTACGCCTCGCTAGTCTGGTGGCATAAAGCAAATATAGGCTATGGTATAAGTGCCCTTAGCAAAATCCAAAGAATTGTCTGTTTGGGCATCACGGAAGCTATATCCTCCACGCCGACGGCTGCTATGGAGACCATTCTTGGACTTCCCCCTCCCTGCAGTTGGTATTGTGGCCTGAAGCAACCCTAAGGGCTTACAGAGGAAAATGTAGTGGGTGCAAGGGCTTCTCCGGCAAAAATGGGACACAAATTACACCAGCATCCTCAACTACATCGAGCAGACATTGGCACTATCTGTAAAGGCGGATCAGATCTCGCCCGTTTTCAGCTTCTCTGGAGGATGCAGCGTAGATATCTCGAGCAGGTTTGCATACATCTGCAAACCAAATCGGGGTCTATCCCGCTAGTTTGTCGATGTCTTTAAAACGCGTAACGGCACACGGGCATTAGAGTTTGAAGGGACGGAGAGGGGGACGGCGAAGCTTCTAGCCTAGAGGCCTTTCCCACCATTTTGCAGGCCGAAATTATTGCCATCCAGACTGTGCCGAGGGCATCTCAAATTGCCTGCGCAAGAATGGAAGGGCAGACATCCTCTCCGACATCCAGGCTGCCCTCAAAACTTTGCGGGCTGTCGGATTTGACTCTGAGGTGGTACTGGGGTGCCACAGAAAACAGCTGGCGGAACATCTAAATGTTACATTAAGATGCGTGCCAGGTCACTTTGGGATTAGAGGTAACGAAATAGCTGACACGTTAGCTGGGGGCGCCAGCGGGCTGCCGTTCGTGGGTCCAGAACCGACGTGTGGCAGCTCGTATGGGCGATCAAACATTTTGTCAGGTCCAACTTGCTGCTAGGCATTGCTCCTTTTGGAATGGACACGCCGGCGCAAGACACTGTAAATCTCTAGGCTTTTATCCGAATGAGGAAAGACTCCGTAATGCAGTCTTTAGAGCAAGGGCAGAAAGGGTAAGAAAGAGATGCAAGAAGTTCATTAATAAAAATTACAAAAGGTAGTGGTCCAAAATTCGAACCCTGTGGAACTCCAGAGGAGGAATATAAATTATAAGACTGATAACCATTGTGAAACATGTAGTTCCATTTACCATGCAAATAGGGTTGCAATAAATTTAACAGAGCTGGGCTAGTGCCGAAGGAAGGAAATTTATACAGTAAAATTCCGTGATCTATACAGTCAAAAGCACTACTAAAATCAATGTATGTAACATCTATTTGGCCCTGCATATGCAAGATAAATGCAAGAGTAAGTGACATTTTCATAAATCTTAGCAAAATTTGAAATAATGGATATAGACTTGAAATTTTCGATGAAATGTTAAGGACCTTTTATATGAACAGGATTGACTTTCGTTTGTTTCAATAGCATAGGAAATTTTCACGTTCTAATAGGTTAATTCATTCAAAGCATAAAAAATGCCCAGCATTATCCGTGTCTGCAAGCTTAGATATAATCTCCAATACATCTGTTTCCTCAACGGAAGTTAAAGTTAATGGTACAGTATCATTAAGGTGATTAGTGACCACATAAGAGGAGCTATCATGGTATATGGAGGCAAAGCGGCCAGCAAAATTAGTGATAATACTTTGTTCACTTATTTCCAAATCGCTATATCCGAGAATATCAGGTATTCTGGGGCTTCTTGTCTCCTACTTAACAGAACAAACTTAAACACTTCTTTAAGGCAATAGTGTATAAAGGATTCGACTGGCTCTATATACTGCTTATAAGCCAAACAGATTGGGTTACTGCAAATGGTGCGCAATCTTTTAAATTCGTTGTGATAAAAAGCAGAGTTGCTTGTAGGTGGAAAACAAATATGATAAATATTAATATGAGTTTAGGTTCATAATAATTATTCATCACAAAGCTCAGTAACAGGAGCGAGTGGGATCATAACACCATCTTGAACTTGAATAGATATGCCATCAAATGGTATACTGATGGCTCCAAAACGGCAGAAGGAACTGGAATAGGAATATATGGGCCTAGAACCACATATTTCGAAAACTTGGGAAAATATCCAAGTATATTTCAGGCGGAAATACACGCTATTGAAAGATGTGTTCAGTTCAATACGGATAGAAATTATCGGAAGCAGGAGATTATCATCATGTCTGATAGTCAAGCAGCCATCAAGGCGCTGAGCCCATATGAAATCAGTTCCAAGATGGTCTGGGAATGCCTAGGGAAATTAAATGAGCTAGGCAACAGAAATAAAGTAACCCTCAGTGGGTTCCGGGTCACACAGGAGTGGAAGGAAACGAAATAACGGATAACCTCGCAAAAAAAGGGACTGGAATGCCTTTTGTAGGGTCTGAACCCTTTTGCGGTAGCAGTACAATACTGAAGAAACTAAAAATAGAAATGGAGCAGAGAAAATCCAGTTACTGGGAAAATCTCCAGGGAATGAGGCAAAGTAAAATTCTTTTGGGAACTTATAACCAGAAGAGATTTACAGAATGCATCAACCTGAGTAAGAACAATGCTCGCATATTAAGAGGAATACTTTCAGGCCATTGTAGACTGAAAGGACACCTGAGTAAGCTTGGATTAGAAAAGGAATCTGAATGTAGATTTTGTGGGGAACAGGATGAAACACCCATCCACCTCCTCTCAAACTGCGTAGCACTGTGCAACTCGAGGACGTTGCACCTGGGAGCATGTGAAATCGAAGAAGGAGACTTATCTAGACTGGGCCCCTCTGACATCTTACACTTTCTGAAAGGAATAGGATTGGAAGGCCAGCTGTAAAGTAGCAAGAATAGGGGACACAACAGATCTTTTAGGTCGCAGTATAACATCACCCTTCTATCTATCTACATCTACATCTAGGTTCATAATGGGAAATTATATCTGATGAAAGCCATTCAACCTTGGAGCAAATCAGGTAGATATTTTTTGTTTACCTTGCATATATTGTTGATGTCAAAATTTAAATAGGTATTTATATATTAAACATTTATTCGCAAATTCAATTTTTTCGTCCGTTCTTCGTTTAGAAGGTCTGGACTGATCAATTTCTTCATCCATTGCAGCAACTCCTTCTTCCACTTCGAAAAATGGTACCTCACCTTCATCTACTTCGATTTCAGGAGCGTTTTCGCAATAAAGGCGATAACGGAAGCGCATATAACATGCTAGCACTTATTTTACGACTTGAGTATTTCACTTTTTCCGCAACGAATTGAAAATCTCGGAAGCAAATGAATTTAGGTATAGGGATCTCCTACATAAATTTTAACTAAAACTTTAAGGGCAATTCAAAATATACAGGCTGTTTTATTTAAAATAAGAAAGCTGATATCAACACCCTGTATAATAATATTTTGCTCGATTAGGCCAAATGGTACACATTTTCCCCCATTTCTGGTGAATAGTTTTCCATATATCAATCGCTACAATAAGCTTTAAAGGACACCTAATATGTAGTAAACACAAAATTCAAGAAAAGCAAAGAAAATCAAGCTCCTCTCTTATCGCCATCTATCTCTGTATCTACTATATCGGACGCGGTTCGCTCCGGAAATATTAAATAATATATGTCCTGGGTGGGTTTAAAGTTTACACAAGTAATGGAATGACGTAGCGGTAGTATATATCTTTCGTACCGGCACAATTTCTGGGATAAGTATCGATCAGACGCGGTAATAACACTAATCCCGTGTTGTTGCACTCATATTTTATTTATACGTGGACAAAATAACAATTTCCTCCCATTTTATAAATATATATCGCGTATATACGTAGTATGTGTTTCTCGTCAGTCGTGAAACTCTTGCGCTCTGAGTCGGATGGGATTCGATGCGATATTTATAATGTATGGTTTCAATAGACATATTGGTTCTGGTTACGACAGGAAGTTGGAGGCTGTACTTTTATAGGTACAAACAAGGAAATAGAAGAATAGATGATGTTAGATTTAGAAATCGTTGTTGAGGTTGTGACAACGATCTTTTTAAATACAAAAATAATTAAAATTAAATTGTAATAGAATTAATTATGATTTCACGCGATTACTACTTTGCTAGTGAATACAACTCTTAACTAATCTAGATTGCTTGGTTCAAACAAGGATTGGAACTTGTTGCAAACGGTTAAAAACATGCCCACTTTAAAATCTTGAACACCAATGTTATGCGGGTAAGGTAAATGTGCCAATTTCTGTCCCTATCCTAATTACTGACACATTCCCTGTATTTTTGCTATAATAGTTTCGTTTGCTGTGTTTTAGCATAGGTTTCGACTGAAAATAGTTCCGCGGACATTTATTTTAAGTTTAAAAATCAAAATTGTTCTTCCATTGTCATCTTGTAATCTTGAACATTGATATCATTCTATCTCTTAAAGTGCCCTGTAATTAGGACTTCTACCTTAGCTGTTTTCAACGATTCTATACCATTATAGAAAGAAAGTTAATAAGTAATCGGTAATCTGTTTCTGTCTTTGGCATTCGTAGTACAGCTTCAAATCTGTATATTACACAGAGAAAGAGATTTTTTTTAATGAAGAAATATTTATGTGCTCTCCAACTTAAAACAACTACTTATATCAGTTAACACATATTCCCTTCAGTTGAAAATAGTATTATTTCAATAAAAGAAATACTTACTAATTAAAGGAAACTAAAATAAATCCTACTTGTCTTTCAAACTGAACGCTTTTTTGTTTAAATAAATACGATCCATAATTTGCATTGATATTCAAAGACTTTCAGTGGTAAGTGAAATATTAGTTGTGACATTTATACGCGAAAAATAATATTTGACAAGTGACCACCTCTTGCTGCTTCATATCAGCTGTCACTCTTTTGTTAAAATTTTCAATAACATTTTGACGTAATTGAGATTCTATATTACCAACAGCACCTTTAATTCAAAAATCGATTGCAATTTGTTCCTACAGTCCTGACTAAAGAGTCATAACTAGAGACCAGATTATATGCAAAATGCATATATTTTATTTTTTGCATATCTTTAGTTATAGTCTATATGTAGACGTATTACACTAATTGAAGTTAATTAGCGCTAATTAGTGAGTGCATATATTGCATATTTAGACATTTCTATGTATATTTTTACAAAAGTTGCATATATTACATAGTTAAGCTTTTTCTTATCTTTTCTATTAGTAAAAATTCCTAGTAATTCTTAATGTAGATCGACAACCGACAATTCTCAGAACGATAAATCTTTTACATTGGTTTCTCTAATACTTTTTTCCAAGAACTGCACGTGTTTAATTTCGCCTAGCAGAAGGGATGTGGTAAATACGTTTTATTATTATTAATTCCCAAATAAACTATTCATTCATTGAATATCTTTGAGCGAAACAGCATGTAATTGTGTTACGTTTTTAAATACTGTGCCTACATACAATGAGTATAGCGAACAAAATTTCTTTATGGATTAAGCCATATCCTGAACTGGTAAAGGATGGCGAGAAAATATTTTGTCGAGCCTGCAGTAAACTGGTAAGTTTAATTTTACTAAAAGCTTCACAATTGTTTTTAAATTCTTTACTTTTGATATAAAATGACAATTGTTGTTGTTGGTGTCTTCTGAAAGAAAATACCTGATTGATCAACACGCTAAAACTCCATCACATATTGGAAAATGTGAAAAACTAAAGCGATCCGCATGTGTGCAGCAATCTATACGTCAATGTGTAGCATCAACTTCACGAAACTCAGAACAAGAAGAATATAATACGGATCTGTGTAACGCATTAATTTCGTCTAACATACCATTAGCAAGATTAAACAATGTTAATTTGAAATCATTTCTGCAAAAATATTGCAAACATAATATACCTGACGAAAGTACCTTACGAAAAAATTATGCCACATCTTGTTACCAGCAAACAATAGCAGAAATTCAACAATTGGTAGGGAATTTATATCATGGTAGATGAAAGTACGGATAAGTGTGGCCGTTATATTGCCCATTTGTTAATAGGAATTCTTCATGAAGATATTGTAGGTAAATCATATCTAATTTATTGTAAAAAACTTCAAAACACAAATAATGTGACAATTGCCCAATTCGCTCAAGAAGGTTTATGAAATTTCTTTTTACCTGGAAGTATACCTTGTGAAAAAAATTTACTAATGTTGTCCGACGCTGCACCATACTTGATAAAAACCGCGCAAAATTTAAAAATTTTTTATAATAACATTATTCATACCACTTGTTTAGCTCATGGGTTCAATCGTGTAGCCGAAGACATTAGGAATCAATTCCCTTTGATTAATGATTTAATTAGCAATGTCAAAAAAGTATTTTTAAAAGCACTTTTACGAATCCAACTTTATAAGGACCGACTTCCCGGTGTTAAGTTGCCTCCTGAACCGATTATTACGAGATGGGGTACAAGGTCAGAGGCTGCAATTTTTTTCGCCGATAATTTTGAAGGAATAAAAAAGGTAATTCTTGAAATCACTGCTGACTGCATTGCTCTAAAAAACTGTAAAAAGATAGTAACATCAACATAATTGCTACAAAACCTTTTGTATATTAAGTCAAATTATAGCTTTGTTTCAAGTTCCATTCCTAAACTAGAAACGCAAGGGATGTCGCTCTAGGAATCACTCAAAATAGTAGACGAATTTGAGATGCTATGTAAGAAGGTTAAGGGTGCAATAGGTAATTCTATATACGATAAATTTAAAAAAGTGATAAATACAAATGCGGGGTATCTGAAATTGAAAGTTAAGAAAATTTTGGAAGGTGAAACAATGAACGATTTCGACTTTAATTTTAGTTCAGAATGTATTGCAAAGTTAAAAAATGCACCAATTACATCTGTGGATATTGAAAGCTTTTCTATTTCAAAACTTATGTATTCTGATAGAAGACAAAACTTGCTTTTACACAATTTTGAAAAACATTTAATTATATATTATTTTAGAAATATGTTGTGAAAAAATTGTGTGCAATAAAGTTAATGTTTAAATTTCTGCTCTTATTTATTTTATGTAAAAATTTTGCATATTGTCGCAATTTTTTTGCATATATGCATATTTTCTCAAAAATCGATGCATATATATGCGCATATATTCCAGTTTTTCTTTGCATATAATCTGGTCTCTAGTCATAACCCATAACATAAACTAACATTTGGAAAAGCCATGTGTTCGAAACTGTGCCCCTTCACTTCGATACATTTATTTATTCGCAATTGGAATGCTATTCAACGATACGAAACCGTACTTTACACAGTACTTGACAAGCTGTGAATACTTACACATTGTCCGATCCCCATTTATATTATTAATTATTAACCCAATACAAATTAGTTAGTGTTGAATATTTGAACAGTAGTGGAGGCTATAATATTTGTTTATAACAACGTTCTTTGTTGTTGAATGACATTTTGAAATGTTATTTAATGTTAAAATAAAAAAAAAAAAAACACAAAATCATGTTTTTATCCTAAGACAAATAATTCAATCGACTGACACATCTTAACTATCAGTCAATAAAAGCAACAAATAGGCTTTCAACAATAATTCCCAGGAAGATCCCAATTTCCCTTCCAAATAACGCACTCCATCCACCCGCTAGAGGATGCATTCTTAAACTTAATTTGCGGACACATCGCAAAGTCATCACCGACAAAACAAATTCAATTATTCCATAGTCGTTCCCGTAGTCGTCCTCTCGGCGTACAAACAAACGCAGAGCGCCGGGTAACTCCGCCAACTACGAAGCGACGACGAGAGAAAAAGGATATTAGAAAGCGAAATTAACGTTAGGCACCGCTTCAGACCGACAACAACGGGCAACGTTTTAAACATAAACGTTAATATTAAACAATACACATCGCAGACTCGGGCCGCGCTCCTCTCTCTCTCCGGCCATTTTCGAACAATTGAATTATTTACCAAACGGATTGGCATAGAAGAGCGAGTTCTATTCAAATTGCACCCTTAATATTGCATAAATGAGCCGAAATAATTCATAAGTTTGTAGTCTGCGCGTTTAGGGTTATTTACGATGCACAGGGAAATATTTATGACGCTCGGCCCAGTGGAAGGAAGCAAGTAAGGAAGGATTGCTCTCGTGTTGTCTTATTGCCGAGTTTGATTCGGCTCCTTAACTATTAACGTACACAAGACTACTGCTGATGCTCGGTGCAATTTGTTAATGCATTACGAGTGACGTCTCGCGACTGGCTGCACTGTTCGCTACCCAAACAAGACTGTTTACTCGGCGGTTTCATACGTTCCACACCTTACGGTTTTATCGATATCGCTTTTTGCCCAACGCAAATGTTAATTTAAAAATAGAATAATATATAGAATTGTTCTATTTAAGATAACGGAGTAAGTATGCGTTTTTATTACTTTTGGAACCGCTTGTATAACCAAAATATTTTTAGGTTACGCAGCATTGACTTCGGAAAAACTTATGTGTAAAAGATGTTTTCCTAAAATCAAAAATAGAGCTGCAATCAAAGACCCAGTCTTCGATTGGATATTCTGTACACTACATTTGACATGATAGATGTACCATGTGATTCAAAATGATTGTCGTAAGAAAAAACTGTTTTCCGGAAAAATTTATCTATACTTATTACCAATTTAATGAGCGAAGTTAGCTACATGCAAATTTCATACATTAAATGAATTTTCTTGACATTTAGCAACATTGGCGTGCGTGTTGTAGTATCTTTCGATTATTTATCTTATATTTTTTTTTCAAATCGTTTATATTTACATCTAATATCACCAACAATAGTATTTCTGAATGCTGTAAGAAAATAAGGGAATTTATCTGTGGTAATTAGCTCAACAAACAGGTAAAAAATCAATATTAACATTAAGTGAAATAGTTTATTACATTTTATAATTTTATAGGCTTATCATACACTTCAGCGCAATGAGCTGTCAAAAGAAAGTTACATTTTCATCCCTATAAAGTTTCTACGGTACAGGAATTATTACCATTAGATCACGATAGGCGATCGGAATATTGTCATTGGTTTAATAACAATTTAAGCTAAACAAATCATTTTTCTCGGATGAAGCCTGGTTTTATCTAACAGACTATATCAATTTACAAAACTATTGTATCTGGTCTACAGAAAATCCACACGAATTTCGAGAAACGCAATTGCATCCCGTAAAAGTTCGAATTTGGTGAGCTATATCCAGGCAACGAATACTAGGGCAAATTTTCTTCGAGGAAACTATAACAGCCCAACGTTACCAACAGATGTTGGAATTGTTTATTGCAGAGTTACAAGAAAATGAGCTTGAAGCAGGTTATTTTCAGCACGATAATGCTCCAGCACATACTGCTCGACAAACCTGCCAATATCTTCAACAGTTTTTTGCTGACAGGTTCGTTAGAGCACAAAGATGGCCACCAAGATTGCCTGATCTAACCCCATTAGATTACTTCATGCTCGGCTATCTAAAAAATGGGATCTATAGAAACCGCATGCATACCATAGAAGAACTGAGAGATGCAGTTTTGTCACTTAATAATTATACTAATTGTATGTTATAATTTAAAGTAATAAATAAATTTAGTTAAACACCAGTTAGTACTGAATTGTAAAATTATAATTTAGTAAAGTTAAATTAATTACATTTCATTTTTACAAGCAGAAACACCAATCCATAGTCGTTTATATAATGCGAGTTCAAATATAGGTTACGTTTTCTTATTTATGACAGAACCGTTTACTTTCTTATGTTCCAACACTGACTTAGTTCAAAGCTTCATTACAAACACGCGGCATATACCTACACCCTGTTACTATCTATAGGAGCGGAATTGACAATCATTTTGAACCTCTGCGTATAATATAAACTGTCATCAAGCTGCTGTGCAACCTTACTAACATGAACTGGTGTCTCTATTGCATTTATTATTGATAAATAGATATCAAATTACAAAAAAAAAAAATACAGAAAAAGCCTATTCTCGAAAATGTCAAAATACTAAGGTATGTAACATGTCTGCCAACCTGTACTGTCAACTCCCCAACAGTTCTTCCTTTCAACATTTTCAATCCAAAATTAAAATGTGTCGACCCAAAAAATAGTGTGCATCACACGGCCAGAAACTTTATTACGAATATTCGCACTTGTGGGAACATTTAAAAATTTCTGGCCTAGTGATACAAATAGCTATTGATATTTTTTTATTGGTTTTTTGGTCTACACAAAAAAAAATGTGTAATAGGACGACCGATCGCCAAAATCGTCTTAAAAATACCAAAATTGAAATTATATTGTGCGACCTATATTTTATAATAAAAAAATTATTGGGCATTTATATCCCGGTTTGCATTTTTTATTTAGTGTTGTCAGTGGGAAGTTAGAAGCCTGCAAAGTGAAACGTTCCTTAACTTTAAAATACACTCTTTCAAGTTGACGAATCTAACAATGTGTTACAAATGTTAATACATTGTTAGAAAGATAATTTAATGAGTTTTAGGAAATGACTTCTCTTTTTTAAATAGTTGACGTAGTCTTTCAAGTGGATTTCTTGATTGCTTACAATAGATAACAAGTTACAAGATGTTAGAAAAAAGCGTGCGCATATTTGCGCCATTTCGCACGAACAAATATTACCTTACCGCGCGCGCCATCAACAAATGCGGTTTGCCGATTTGCGGATGTTTGGAAAGTTTGAATTTTCCACCTTACACGCTTGGATTCGCTTTGTGGAAGTCTTTTTTCACAAACAAACCAAGAAACAATAGGTTCAGGAAAGATTTTGTTATGAATTCGATTTAATTATAGAGAAATCACTAAAAGCTAGCAGAAATAGTAGGGGAGAGTGAGGCACGGACACTAAACTTTAAAAACGGATTATATTGTTATTTAATGGGTTATGGCAAGTTTCTCATATACACTTTAATATGTACACATTTTTGTATAAGATACTATATAAGAAATACGATAATGTTGCATGGTTTTTCTCGAATATGCCTTTTTTTCCAAAATAGCATTTGTCCGAATCTATCCCATACCAGGGCACTCTCGGACAACACATGGAGCACATTCGTACATAGCTAAATTAAACACAAAAACATTAATAAACAACTCTTTTAATCACAGTTTTTTAAATTTCAAATAAAAAGCAATACCAGCCACCTAATATTACTGAATCTTTAAATTATTAAACTTAGACACAGCAAATTTGAAAAATCCAGACTGTTTAGCGGTTCCTTTAATGTTAGTTGGGTGAGGAGACTTGGAGACGATATCGTCGCGATTGATAAGAGAAATATCACAAATCCTAGTCTCCTTTCTTGCGCAAAAAAATTACCTCATGAACTGGTTCTAACTCCACAGTAGTCACCTCTTAGACTACCCCAACATAGCACTTTATGATTTTCTTAGTAGCAAACTTCACCAGAATGTAATCTCCTAAGAATATGCTTTCATCATCCAATATACCTTGGAAAAGACCTCACTCACCAAAGTTTTCATCAAAAACACTGTCCTGACCAGAATCTTCGCATATGGTGGACTTTCCTTTCTTATCTTTGATAAGCTTCTCGAAATCTGAAGAATCACTGAACGATCCAACTTGCTTCTTCTGTATCTTACTTCGCTTCATTTGAAAAATTTGCCTTTTTGCTTGGTGGGCTAACTTTTTTCTCTTTTTATCAAGGTCTTTCTCTATTCGGTTTTTTTTTTCTTCGGAACAGGTATATATTTTGGAACAGGCTTTCACTTTTCTCTTCCTTATTTCTTGGCGCGCTTCACCTTTAGGATACGGTTGTGGGGAATGTGGGGTTGTGAGGAATTTCTTTGCAAGACTTAGTTTTTTAAAAAACTACAATTACAATACTATTAATTATAGAGGTCACTATATCGAAAGATTCTTTATTAATAGGAGAAGATTCCGAGGGTAAATCAATTTGAGATACTTCACAGTTTGGTAATGAATTGGAACAAGGACGGTCAGTTATACTAGCTGCTAGGAAATCATCATCATCAAAACATGAGGCTATTTATTGGCCAAATGTCTGCTTTAACCTGGATGCTACTCGAGTGGCTTGCACGCTTGGCGGAGTCCGAGGTTCAAATCTCGTTCTGGTCAATTACGATAATCGGTTTTTTTCCGGGCTCGTAATGTTGATTAGGAGGGAGATTTGGCTCTGCGGGGGCCTGATAAGCTAAAAAATAAAGCTCAAGCATTACCACCCCTTTTAAAAAAAAAAAAAAGAAAATCCTTTGGTGATGTTAGCTGGTGTGAAAGACATGGGTCCTTGGTAATTTTTATCGTCTTACCAGGATTATTGCTCATATGATCCTTAAAAGCGATTTTGCATCGTACTTTGAATGGCCCATACACGGATATATCCAGGGGCTGCATACGATGCGTCGAATGAGGTGGTAGTTTGTATATTTTCTTCTTCCTCTTCTTTTCCAGAATCATTATACGAGTCCCCATATTTCCGTTTCACTGTTTTAATTCGATCAAAGAGGGTTGACTTTCTAATATTGAACTCTAAAGCAGCTTGTCTTTGCTTTTTCCTCTTCTAATTACGCTTATTGCGACATTTTTTAAAATAGTTTCGGAAGTTTCTCCTCGGTTAGTTTTTTTTTACGTAGGTGCGGACGATTTTCTATGAACCAATGTAATATTAATAAGTAACAGCTTAATTGTCCGAATGTACCCCATATGCAAAATTTTTTTTCAAAATGATAAAAATTAATTCCCTGAATGTTAGGTGCTACCAACCTGCTGTGCAATTATAGATTATTTAACGGTATTTCACGATGTATAATTGCTAGGAAGCTCAGCTAAAAAATAAAACCGGGAAAGCTACTTACTATGCTACTTACCTCAAATACTATTATAGGGTCTTAAAAACCAATTTTTCTTCAGTAAAAAATTTGTTTATTGCTCCAAATAAGCAAACTTTCGGTACACAATAGCACGCAACTTGACGTAAGCTTCTTTTTGAATTAACACGATTTTTAAGGGGTAATTTCAAAATGTGCCCCGTGTCCGAACGTGCCCCAATCTTCCCTAATGACAGTAATAATGCAAGACGATTTTTTGCAAGCTCTAGTTACACATCCCCATCACTGGAGTTCATGAAGAGTTAATTCAATGTTACCTTGCAAACTCTGGCGTGCGGTAAGAAAATCAATCCTAAAAAATTTGTAGAATTTAAACACATATAGCACGAAAGTACTTAAAAATTGTGTATCGCAAACCAATTTTAGATGTGAATCGCCGTGACTATAGGCATCCCACTTACATAAACATACATATCTGCAATACGTTATGCACATGTCGCCCGACGCCGGATGACTTGTTGTGTATGTAGCGAACTCTTTCATACGAAATTGCAATTTCTGAACAACGAACAACAAGGGAGAATGGAAAAAAATTCAATTTCGCATTTTAAAACACGCGTATCGTCGAGGACGCACGGGTGGAAATATCAGAAAAAGAAAATATATTCATATATGTATGTATGCGGGTACGTGAATTGCAATTGTACCGACACAACGTATGTTACATTACTAGAAACGCGTATACGTTAGCTACCCTATATACATACGTATACGTCATATATTTAAAAACGTATTTCGCCATTGGATATTTTTCCGTTGAAGTGTGCACGCGTTGTTGTTTCGAGTAGGTACATACATGCACACATGCTCGCAGCATTCGCGTACATTCGCGCATTCAGACGTGCCGAGCACATGCGGAAAGAGAGGACCTAAAATTGAAAAATAATGCGCGTCAGTATACAAATGTATTATTCTTGAAATTGTTGCGGTAAATTTTATTCCCCTTGGAGAGATTGTGCCGGCCGAGTAGTACTAGAGTGAGGGAGAGGGCGAAAGGGGGGCGTGGACGCAAAGGGTTGAACAGAGACACGGAGAAATTGTATTTTTGATCGAATTAAGCGCTTTTGAAACGTACTACAGCGCAACGGATGTATGTTGCTATTTTTTTTTGGCTGAACTCTTCTAGTATAGCAAGGAATATATGCAAGTATACAGTCCATGGTAAAATCAGCTAGTTGCATTGACAATCTGTTAATGAAACGTGTGTTTAGATTGATGAAGATAAAGTTTATTTGGATTACCAATGTACAGAAAAAAAAACTACTGCTGTGGTATTGACAACCCAATTCGCTGAGTGTATTTCAAATTGCATATTTTTGGTTATTTATTGGTTGTTTTCTTTGCTTAGAACAGCTGTTTCTGTTTACCGAGAGTTTTTCACAAATTTTGATGTTTATTTTGCATAAGTTTAGTTAAAGAGTTTATTGTTTCATTTTAATTAATTAAGGGCCGGTTTATTCATCTTTGAGTAAAGTGCCAAGTTGCGTACTTGACAGATTAGCGCAACTAAACGTTTATTCACCTTTGAGTAGCACTACTCGTCGGGTAAAATATCTTTACTGGCCGGATATTTTACTTGACAGCTCAAACACCGATTAAAATGTTACTTGACAGTTTGACATTTGTTAAGGCGTGTTTGAAGGTTATAAAACAATATACGATGGCTTTTCTGGGTAAAAGATGGATATATTTGAAGAATATGAGGATCTATTTATCAACGAAGAAATGGAAATTGTTAATCATATTAATCGGGATCGACGTACTTATATCACCAGTAGCAGATTTCTGAAGGAGGCTCAAGAGTAACGCCGGAAAAAATTATAAGAAAAGTCATCGTTGTATTAGCGCGTTCAAGAACAACGTTTATTCATTTGCCTGAAACGCCACATGATAGAAATGAAATAATAAATAAATTTTATGAAATGATACGTTTTCCAGAAGTTTTGGGAGCCTTGACGGCAAACATGTGCGAATCCAATCGCCGGGTATAGCATAAATAAATTATAGAGTTATGTATGCACTGTTACAACTTGTTTTACAGGTGGTGCAAATGCAGAAATGTACAGAAATAGAAAAGGGTATTTTTCTATTAAAGTGCAAGTGGTTTGTGATGCTTCTAATAAAATTATTGATATTGTTTCTTGTTGGTCTGGATCGGCACATGATGATTTTAATTCACTTGTTAGGATGCGTTTTGAAGCTGGAGAACTGGGAAATGGACTACTTTTGGGTGACAGCGGTTATCCTGTTAGAGAATATCTCATAACACCTCTAAATAATCCAGTTACTGCTGTGGAGACTTTGTAAAATGAAGCCCAAATACGAACTAGAAATGTAGTAGAAAGGACGTTCGGAATTTGGAAACGATGCGACGGTTCCCATTCTTTCAGTAGGAATGAGATGTGTCTTTTTAAATCAAGATATCATTATAACAACAGCCATATTGCACAATATTGCGTGTGAAAATAATTACATTCTATTTGATGTTGGAGAAAATGTAGATTTAGGTAATATTGGTGTTGGACAACAATTATTTTAAGGGCCTTCTGCATTCTTGGAATGAGTCCGAAAGCATTAAATTCTGCGGTAACCTTTCTCCAAGTTAACTCTTTCTATTGCCATGTACATGCATCAGTTTTTTTTATTTTCAATTACTGAACCATCGTGCTTTAGTATAGTCTCGGTCGGTTTGTCTCTTCAAAGGTAAAATTTGACGATCTGTCATGTTTAGCAGCAGTTCGCTTCATAATGAAATCAAATTATATGCAATGAATATATGTAGCTTCCTGTATGAATACAATTCAAACTTACCTTAAACAATACTATTCAAACTAAATTAACAATAAACTCGCGAATTCCTAAATAAAAATGTCAAAAATAACTTTGACGTTAATAAACGTCAAATTAAACACCGTAAACATACCTATATTTGCATACTATCTCTTTTTCACGTGTATAAATTGATTTTTCGTTTCTCTTACTGTCTTACCAGAAACAATACGACTGACATAAAAATGTTGACTTCCGTCAAGTAGGTACTTATCACTTAAAATATTGTGAAATATTTTACTAGTGACAAGTAAGTTTAATTGTCAAGTACGTACTTGGCACTTTAATTGGCGGTGAATAAACCGGGCCTAAGTGTTAAGTTTTTTTTTAATTTATTCCATTCATTTATTTGTCTAGTGTTTGCTAGTGTTAGTTTAATGCGGATTCTATTGAATATTGTCGGTGAATTGTAATACGACTGCGTTGTACGATTTTGAGAGAGGGATTTTTGTAAGAAAAACAATTGTAGAGTTTTGTTAAAGACTTCCTTGTTCGACTATTGACGTGAGTAGACGTATTTTTGTATATCTTTGTTGCCATTTTGTAATTCATTTTGATTTGTAAATTTCGCATTAATTGTCTTTTTATTTAGTCCATCAAGGAATTCATATTGTGATAATTGTTGAATGTATTGAAGTGTGCACATTATAGATATAAGATCAATTATTATTTTTGTTTGGGAAGATACATTTTAGTTTATTCTCTCATTATATTTTAAAGAGTTAATTTTCTGTTTTTCAATTTTGCTGTTTCATTTTTAATTATTAATCACCTCGGTTGGGTATGTTAGAAGCTTTGTTCTTGCATTTAGTTTTTTCTTTTGTGTAAATGTCTAGTAATTGTCCACGCTTAGTTTATTTTAATTTGTGAAACCACGTGGATTGAAATTGAAATATTTAGAATTATCTTCCTGAACCAAACAACATTTTTGCTTTGTATAGGAAATAGCATTGTCCTATTTTATTTAGAGTCAAGTGCACTACGTATCAAACGTAAGTACGGGCAAAATACAAATGTCATCAGGAAAGATTATATGTGTATATATAAAAAAATACATGTTTACAAAAACGTGCGCCTGGCATGAGATTACAGTAGAAATAAGTTCAGTGTTTCTGCTGATGATGATAGCTTTGCTTCTGAAACGTACGTCCAGTTTAGTGCAATTTGTGGTGAAGGGTTTGCAGTATTACCAGTGCCACACACAGAAAGACCGTTCTATTTTTTCAAATGGTTACATTTTATAATGAATATCATCAGAAATCTATTAAATTGTTAGCAAATAGTGATCCCATGAATTACCGACTTGAAAAGAATTTAGCGCTTTTCCATATATTTCAAAAATTTCCCGCCATATTGGATCCGGGCATTTTAGTTTCCAAAAACTATTGTCAGTGTAGAATTCAGCGATCCCAAGAACCCTCATATGTCTGTTGCAAAATATGTCTCTTTTAAAAACTCTTTTGCCATGTTGGACCTGCACTATTGTCAGAATCGAATTCAGCGACTCCAAAAACCCTTTAATACAAATATCTGTTGCAAAATGTCGTTTTTAATTCTATTCCTCCATTTTAGTCTTCTCGCCATCTTGTTTCTTGATTGTATATTCGCAAATAGTGACCCAGAAAATCGCGTAAGTCACAGACTTTCAAAAAATGGCGGTTTTCCTTCTATTTCAAAATTTTCTCTTTTATATTGAATCTACCATTTTATTTTTCTAAAAACTATTGTCCGAATTGAATTGAGCGAACCCAAAAACCCTTCTATACCAATGTCTGTTGCAAATGTCGTTTTTTAATACAAAAAGCGTGCAGGCTGCAACGATTCCGGAGATTTCAGATCAGATGGCTCCAAGAAAAAAAATCTCATCTTCAAGTATTTCGCGTCATATCTAATAATAAAGTTTTTTAAGCTTCTTCAATGCAGTGATGTAGGCACACAGATAAAGAATATTCTCTAAATCAAAGAAATATTCCTTGCCACTATTGAAAGAATCATTTCTTTCAGTTAATACATATTTATTTTAATTAATGCGCGTTTCTTTCATGGAAATAAAACTATTTTCACTCCAAAAGTATTAACTGAGAAAAATATTTTTTTTTGTTTTAATAATGATAAATATGATTAAATGCACCTTTTTGTCTGAGTAGTTAAAACTTTTACAATTGTTGATGAAGCCATTTCATTTTGACCATAGCTGTAACCGCGAAAATAACCTATTTTTGCTTCTCTCGCTATTCCCATGTATATAAAAATATCTACCTATCTGTACACACGCATTCGTGTTTTATACATATGTCCATACGGCATAAAAATAAAATGAAAAGAATCCATCCAGGAAAAAATGAATTTTTCGCGTTTTTTGTTTCCTTTTTTGGAACGATGTTTGCAATCAATCCGCCGCCATCATTGCCACCGGTAATGGCTGCGTATACGTGCATATACATACGTTGTGTTGTGTACACGTACGGGATATACGGCATGCATGTGAGAGCGCGGAGTTTCTGTTTTTCAAGTTGTTTGCCCGCGCCCGTCGAAAGATAACAATCGAAAAAATTGCAATATTCCGTTACGGTCACATTCGGCAGCGGCGCGGGCACAAAGGGATGAAACACGTTTAACAAAAAAAAAATAAAAAAATAAAAAACCTCGATATGGAACGAGGCGAATTTAGACACGGGGAATTATTCGTTAGAATATTTCGATAGTGGCTGCGTTGTTTCGCTTCGGTGTTCTAAAAAGGGCGGAAAATATTTTCAACGTCCTGAAAAAAATCGGTGCTTCTGGGGCTTAGAATTGCACGTGCGTGCATGCTTTCCCCGAAATGCAAGGCCAAAAAAACAGGTTACTAATTAATCATGTTGTACTATGTATCTGCACGTTTGTAAACATAAAAAGGTTGTCGACATCAATGTCACGTAAATTTCAAAAATATATAATACTAATTGGTAGTTAATTGATATGATTTGACGGTGTTTCGAACGAAGAGAACTATGCAATCTCAACAACCGCTCAAGAAACAAAAATAAATTGTGCATAATGGCACCTTATTGAGCAGATGAATCTTCTAAACATCAAAACCATTTACCCTCATAAACTCTACTTAGGCATAACTAACAGCTTCTTACGGGTTTCGCCGTGTGTCAAAAACTCACTAACATACCCACGGAGAACGCACTGGCCTTACTTCCAAAACTTGGACTACAAGTGTATGAAGGAAAATACTACGAGCAGAAGAACGGAACAGCAATGGGAAGCCCTTTATCACCAGTATAATAGCCTACTTGTTTATGTAAGCATTTGAAGAAGAAGCCCTAAGTTCCAGCGATATGAAACCCAAGTGTTGGCTGCGATATGTCGACGATACTTTTATAATATGGCAACACGGAGAAGAAAAACTACAACAGTTCCTGGAACACATAAACTCACAGCACCCAGCCATCAAGTTCACCATGGAGAAAGAACAAAATGGAAATCTCCCTTTCCTGGATGTTATGGTTAAGAAAACAAAAGAGGGAATGCTACAGCATGCAGTATTTAGAAAGAAGACGCACACCGATAGATATCTGCATGCAAAATCTCACCATCATCCGATGCAGAAGAAGACATTAATACAAACATTGCTATCCAGAGCCGAAACCATCAGTGACGAACAACATCTTACCAGTGAAAAGATACATTTGGAGAAAGCACTAAAGAAGAATGGTTACACTGACATCGACATAAGGAGAGCCACTAAGAAGAAGACGACACTGGAGACAACTACAGAACCACGAAGAGGGATGGCGTGTTTACCTTACATAGCAGGAGTCACCGAAAAAGTAGGCCGAATTTTGAAGAAACGTAACGTACAAGTACGCTTCGGGACTGCAACGTGATCCAGCAGTATCTACCGACCGCAAAGGATAAGATACCCTAGGGGCGCACAGAAGGCATCTACAAGATAACATGCCAATGCGGACAGTGCTCCGTCGGACAAACAGGAAGAGCCATCGACATAAGAATAAAAGAATACGAGAGGGACGCAAGATTAAGAAGGACCGAGCAATCAGCCGTGGCAGAACACATGCACGACACCGGACACAAAATAGATTTCAAGAATGTAAAAGTAATAACTACCACCAAGAACTACGGAAAAAGACTCATCAGGGAAGCCATAGAAATAGAGAAGAATAAAACCGTTAACAGAGAAGAAGGGTACCACCTTAGCAACACGTGGAAGAGGCTACTACGAACCGTCACGGTCAATGGAGCGGAAACTACACGGTTAGATGCACCAGGGGCGTATATAAGAAGAATGTCGGATCATGGAGAATCAGTTCAGTTATCCTGAAGAAGCTGTCAGTGTGAACAGCGAAACGTCGAGCGAAAGTTTTGACACACGGCGAAACCCGCAAGAAGCTGTTAGTTATAGTTACACCGGCCGTGAAAGCCTACGCAGTGTTATCTACTTAGGCATTCTGCCCTACACAAACAAAAGTATAATAAGAACAAGAAAAATATGTAGTATATTGTGTATCTAGTGATGTAACGAATATTCGCATTCGCGAATATTCGCATGTTTTTGAATGCATTCGCAATAAATATGCGAATATTGCGAATAAAAAAGTTACCTGTTAAAATGGATAATTTGAAGAAAAAAAAAACAAATATTTAAATTTATTGAGATTCTAAAACAACCTTTTGAGCACAAATTTGCAGTTTACATTAGAATAACCATCAATATCGTCAAAATTAAACTTGAATTGACAAGAATAAGACGTAAAAAGTCGAAACGATTGTACTTTGCTAGTTTCACTGCGGTGATGAAGAAATTTAATTCTCTGCGTGTGCGCATAAGCGCTTAATGCAAGTGTTCGTATAGTTGTAAATTAAGAGCTAATAGGTGGCGCTAGTGGAATTAAAAAGTTAATATTCGCATTCGCATTCCTATTCGCGAATGTGTAAAATCACGCATCCGTTACATCACTATAATGTGTGTTAAAGATCGTGTTCATAAACTTTACAAGTTTCGCCCATTGGCCATCCTCAGAAATCATCAGACACGTCAGAAAAATGGCCCATGGCTAAAACTTGTAAAGTTTTAAAGACGATCTTTAACACACAATATACGATTGGAAAGGACTACATATATTTTTTTTTTGTTCTTATTATACGATATCCAATCCAATGGAGGCCACTAATACAAATAAAAGTGCTTTCTTATGTCAAAGAAACGTATTAACTTACAAGGAAATCTCGCGAACTGTCACTCGTAGATTTTGTTGAAACTGGGGTCAAGGACCCGTTCTGTTGTTTTGCCACGGAACTTTAGTGGATGCAAAACAACCTCGAAATTCGACCAAAATTTCGTTTATCTAAAATAACTTTTAAACGGTGCCAAATAGAAAAAAAGTTTCAATGGCGAATTTGCCCCATTTAAAGAGCCCTTTCGGTTAATATAAATATTTATATACATTGTGTTACAATAAACAACGGAACGACGTATATTGAGCTTATTTGACCGAATTTCAACAATCGGTTATAATCGCGGTTTTTGTTATCAAACAAAGTATACAAAAGCGACTTATATAGATAATTATACAAAGTGTCAACAAAATTATGAATTTTCGTATACTTGTATATTCTACTGAGTTTCTGGAGACAAATATACTTTTTAATAAAGATTCTTTCTTTTTGACACATGTTACTAAGCATGAAATATCAGATATCGTCAAATCAAATTAAAGTGTTCAACAACATGCGGGTGAGATGGTATCCCAACCTCCCTTTTGAAACATATTAAGGACTTTATTTCGGATCTGTTAGTATTTCTTATTAATTTAACTTTAAGTAGAAGTTATTTTCCGAAAAAAATAAAGATTGCGTTTATAAAGTCTTTATTTAAAAACGGTGACCCAAATGATGTAGCTAATTATAGGTCGATCAATTTGCTACCAGCTTTTTTCAAAATTTAGTAATTTTAGCTCTTCACAATAAAAAATGTATATGCGGATTATTTATTGATATAACCAAAGCCTCTAACTCTATTAATTGCTCGTTACTCTTGAAGAAATTAGATAGGTATGGAATTAGAGGTGTTGCACTTGAACTGTTTTTTTATCGTATTTAAGTAATAGAGTACAGAGAGTTAGGTTGGATGATAGGATCGCATCCGAGGTCCGTTGTGTAACTGATGGAGTTCCTCTCGATTCTATTCTTGGCCCGACACTTTTTATTGTGTTGATAAATGATTTGCATATGTTCTTGAAGCATAATATGGTAGATCTGATCTGCTACATAGATGATTTCAATATTCTCGTGTCAAGTTCAACTTCGAAAGAAACTATGCGTTCAGCTAAAAACGATTTACAAAAATTCCAGTTCTGGACAAATAAAAACAAACTTAGATTAAATGCTGATAGGTCAATAGTTATAAATTTCTCCCGTCGAGTAAACAATAACAACGATTTAGACTGCAGAACCGCGCGATTAGGATTATTGCAGGACTCTGGTGGTGTGATGCATGTAGAGGCTCATTTATTAATTACGCAATATTAACATTACCATCGCTATATAGATAAGAGATATTTTTAATTTCTTCTTTTCTTGTTTTTTAGGTCATAAATATTGAAAATTTCGCTTTATTTCAAAGCTTTTTCAAGTATATAAATATAAAATGTAAAAAGTGTAAATTATATTTTTTTTTTTGTTTAATAAATGACAAATTGTTTTGTTTACTAGGATTTTGAATATATCATTATGTTTTATTTAAAGATTGCGTTATAAAATAGGATGTTTTGATTATTTGTTTTTGAATTTTGTAATTAAATAGTTCTTTAACAATATTGTATTTAGTTATACAATTAAATTATATAATTTTACGAAATATTGTATGTCGGTTTTTTTCATTAACTGCGTTTTTATGTTTATAAATTTGAATTATTTCAAGTATTCTTTGTTTAAAATTGTTATGTTGTTGAAATCAAAGGTATGATTTTGAGTTATTTCATGTTTTTTTAAAGCTGTAAGATTTTTATTATATTTGTGTCCTTTTATTCTATTTTCCAAATATTGCATGGTTTCACCAATATATACACCATTACAATTTTGACAGTGTATTTTAAAAACTATGTGTGATGTTTTACTTTTTTCAAATTTTGATTTTAATTTTGAATAGATTTGGTTTTGTAGTTTGTTTATGTTTTGATAAGCAATTTTGTAATTATATGGTTTGAAAATTTGATTTATCTTTTCGGATAAATGTTTAACATAAGGAATTTTTATAAATTTTGTAATTGTTTATTTATATTTTTTGTTGATTTATTATAAAAAAGAAAAAATCTTTGTTTGAATATTTTGTTACGAGATATGTTGTTTCGTATTTACAAATCGCAATATGTTGCAACACAATCCTTCGTTGTTTGAATTAGTAGCTTGAATACTAAGACATATAAAAACAAAATAGTAAGAAAAAATTTGAACTGTTTCCACATGCTTGTCAAACAAATTATAAGTGACGTAGTTATCTGAATATCTAACTTTATCCACCAAGGTGTCAAAAACATTGAAACCCTTCGTACAAATATTGCTAAAGTGGTCAGATGTGTCTGGTTACACGGGCCGCACTTGTTTCGCGCTATGCAGAACGTTTAGCCATATAGTATAGCCAGTAAAATCATGTCTAGTATCTAGTATCAGTGTTAGCCGAGTCTTGATGCGAGATAGTACAATTCTCCGTTAACGTTTTACGCATTATAAATGTAATGCAATATCGGGGCGTAGAAAATATTCCCGACCCTGTACTGTATACTTGTGTTAAACGTTAATGTCACATCAGTTACACAAGGAAATTAAATTTGTAGCAGTTAAAAGGTATTAGTATATAGTATCAGTGTTAGTCGAGTCTTGATGCGAGATAGTACAATTCTCCGTTAACGTTTTACGCATTATAAATGTAATACAATATCGGGGCGTAGAAAATATTCCCGACCCTGTAGTATAAACTTGTGTTAAACGTTAATGTCACATCAGTTACACAAGGAAATTAAATTTGTAGCAGTTAAAAGGTATTAGTATATAGTATCAGTGTTAGTCGAGTCTTGATGCGAGATAGTACAATTCTCCGTTAACATTTTACGCATTATAAATGTAATACAATATCGGGGCGTAGAAAATATCCCCGACCCTGTACTGTATACTTGTATTAAGCATTAATGTCACATCAGTTACACAAGGAAACTAAATTTGTAGCATTTAAAAGGTAAGTTTACACAATTCTATTTACCAAATGGAATAAAATGAGAAGTATAAAAACTGAATAACAATTAAAAGCATAATACATAAACTTATTTGAATTTCCTTGCATTTAGTTCGCTCGTTTAACACCAAACCAACTCGAGCACCTTTTGCATACAAGGAGTCACGGCTCGTACAACATACATACGGAAACAACCCGAGTTAATACAAACAAACGCCCCAGCAGAACGCTTCGACATATAAACCGTCGCTTGTTCGAGCTATAAAATTCATTTCGAAAAATCTGGTTATAATAGATTTATTGTGCCTGAAACAATAATTATATAAATAAAATGTTGAATTTATGTTCCCCGTATACTTAAAACTCCCCAGAGGAACACGTGTGCTAAGAAGTGAAATACTTATTATAGATTTATTATGGCGAGGCGATCGTAAAACCTAAAACTCATAAGTGGCTACCAGGCGCGCGTCTGTGTGCGTGAACGAGACCTCTGTGCGTATTTGTGCGTTTGGGTCCATATGTGTGCATGCAACAGCGCGCATATATGATATGGAAATACTAACAGAACGACAGGACTATTGGTACTCTGAGGAGAGTGCCTTTACTAAATCCTAGAGTCAAAGAAAAATGTCTGTGGACATTTCTCTAAGGGATAAAAATATAAAAACATAGAAAAGCAGCGCACAAACTATAGACATGATATACAGTAGACATCCATCTGAGATGTAACAATACTAATCTTATCCTAATCCCAATTTTATACATAGAGAATGTATGTATTTTTTCAGCTTTAAAAAAATCAAATAAATTAATCGGAACGTCGCTAAGTTATAGATAGTTGTTTTTATTGTAAATTACAAATTACATACGCATTACATTCTAAGGGGTAACATTCTCCTTTGTAACTGTAAATTGTGCTGCCCACGTATTAGAAACCTGTCCACATTCTTAATTCCTTTACTGTACATTACATGCAAACGAGAAATTTTCAAACATCTGCTTGTTGGGAAAATACTTTATATTTCGCGCCATTAAATCGGAAAATAAAATCGTTCCTGTAATAACTAGGTGCAAAATCGAAATTGCCGATAACAGTAACGCTATTGCACGCTTAAAGAACGATCCAGTTCAGCTAACACCTTAATCAATAACCTTTAACGTAGCAAAAATATATGAGTTTAAAAGGTCTGCAGACTATTATGCATGTGCCCTTATTCCCATAACAGACATTTTAAACGGAGAGCTGGGCTATACACACTTCAATAGGCTTGTTTGTGGTGCAATCAAAGTAATTTGCGAAATAAATCGTTTCTATTGGACTATTTCATTCATGTCAAGAATCGTGTTTAGGCAACCATGATTATTTTACTGCTTAAATTGGTGATTAATTCCATGTAACTGTTAGATCTTAATAAATGTTTAGTTTCAATAATTTTTATCACTATTTGTATAATTCTCAACTTTTTGATTAACAATTCCTTTAATTGGTCATTTACTCATGATAATCCCTTCCTTGCTAACTTCGTTTCCCCTTTTATTAAAACAACAAAGTTCACTCATTTACTACAATTACAGAAAATTAAAAGATTCTATAAGAAAAAATACTTCATTTCAATGTTTATTAAGATTATTACATAAATCTAAATATTTCTAAATCAATATTCCTATGCAAGGTACGGTAAATATTCACCAGACATAATCATATTCTACATACAACCCAACTGCTAACAAATACATGAAATAGATATTCTTTTAGTATACGACAATATGAAAGAAAAAAAATGAACATAGATTGTAGTGAACATACAACACCTTCTTTCATAGTCTAGGTTCGGTGCTTGCCTGATGCAAGTTGACAAATACACAATAATTTAACTTTCTTAAATTTTTGTGGACAAACACCAGACCTTAGACACACCATGTGGCTGACATTCAATAAGGAATTATCTTGGCAAGTTCTCCGATACGGAAACTTTAAATCTGGGTGATTTAGAGCACACATATTACAAAATTCTAGAATCCAAACGTAACAGCGCATTTCTGCAACCATATTCGAGCATATTTACGTATTATACTTTTTTAAAATAGCACAAACACGCATCTATCTTTCTCTTGTTGTTTTCGTTTAAATTCTTTGTCACTCGCTTCATTTGACTAGCCATAAGTAAACACACTTCAAAGCTACACCAAATGTACATGCATTTGTGATTATTAGAGGTAGTTGTTTCCTCATTAATGAACGCTGTGTTGTAATCATTCCTACTTATTTACTTTTGAGTTACATAATTGTGTACTGTAAGGTTAGGTACTGTAATTTTTGGAATTGTTAATTTAATTTTTTTCTGTTTGAAATAACTTATAGGTTAGATCAGAAGATTGTGTTTTGTTTTATGTTCTCCGCTATTTGTACGTTCTTTATCGTCATCCATATGATTTATACAGTGTTGCCAATTGAGTAGCCTGTCGAAATTCCTTAATAATGCTTAGTTTTACCATTTGAGATACCACTTTACGATCAACATAATTTGATGGCGCTTGCAAAAGTAAAAATAAATAAAATCCGAGAAAGCCTGTGTACTGTTAAACTATAATTATATATTTAGAAAGTGTATATTAAAATAAAAAATGAGTTATTTGTCAATTTTTTTGTATTATTCTGTGTGGTATAATAGCCAATTTATCAGTTATCCTTTACTTAGCCGTCTCCCCTACGTGAAAGCTCACATTTACAAGCGATCTTATGATAACACATTGTTTAAAAAAAAAGAATGCATCCAATATAATATACTACACGCAAATAGTAACTATACTGTAGTCCCTTAACCCAAGTCTTGCAGAAGCTTCGTTCATGCCTAACTGGAATACTGCTTTCAGGTAAACTCCTGCAGTACAAAATTAAGGAAGGGAAGAATTTATTGCAAAGAATTTGTCAAATATTTGGAAGTTATTTTAGACAATAAATTAAATTTCCAAACGCATTTTCAATATATTACCGCGGAAGGTAGGGTAATGAAAAATGAAATTAAAGCATCGGCTAGAGTCACGTGGGGTTTAAAAGATAATGCAGCGGGTACTATTTATAGAACCGGCAATCTTATACGTGAGGGTCATATAACTGAACGCGTATAAAATTAAACAAAAAAATAAAAAAACCAGGCGCAAAGGATTGTTACAAACGCGTACGCATATTCATCTATTTCGGCTGACGCGGCGTGCATTATTTCGGGTATAATACCAGTAGATTTACATTTGAGGGAACCTATATATTATAAGCTATTGTTACATATTAGAGTTGGTATTGTTGTCCTTTTATTTGCTTTCAGTTCATTACGACGGTTCATTCTTTTGCTGAGAACACAGCTTCATGATCTACGAAGAGCGGAGGAGTTACCTGGAGATGACACAGCTATCGGAATTGAAAGAACGTGGTTGCTGCCTCTTCCAAGCTCAGAAGGGTAGCAGTAATAATAATTTGCTGGCAATCAGTAACAAGGCCTAGAGCTGTTTCTTAGGGCGTGTTCTCTGAGTAAGGTTTTTCTATGGTTTTCCTCTTATTCCTTGGCAAATGCTAGATGATAGCTTAAGTGGCTCCATGGGCGCAAACATAATAATAAATGCTAGCTGAGCGATTTATTGTTATTTTTGTTATTATTATTAATAATCATTGGGAACTATTGTTGACTAGGAAATTGCTGTCGGAATTTGAGGAGACGCGGAGGCTGCTTCTTCGGCACTCAGAAGGATAATAATAATTTGCGGCTATCAGTAATAAGGTCTGGGACTTCTTCCCAGATCCTTCCAGAGTAAGGTTTTTGCCACGGTTTTCCCTTACTCCGTGGCCATTGATTTTATATAAGTATATTATATATAATCAGTGTCCTTGGCAAACGCTGGGAGATAACGAAAGTCGTTCCATGGGCGCATTTAATAATAACTGATAGCTGACTGATTTACAGTAGACTCGCAATTATGTGAACTAATCACATTTCACATATTTCACCATTTCTCAAAAGTAGTATTCATATGGTCGCGAGGCTACTGTATTATATTTTTGTTATTAAGAATCATAGGGAAATTATTTAGTTAGAGTAGGACCATTTCAATTGTTATGGAACCCATATAGTACTTAGAATATGTAGCCTCGTGTAGTACCTTTTTTAGGTGAAGCACGGGGTTGGGATGATTTGTAATTTGATTTAGTTTTCATAAATGAAGTAGGAACATTTCAGTTGCTATGGAACCCATACAGTATTTAGAATAGGTAGCTTCGTGTTATGTACCTTTGGATGGAGCAAGAGATTAGAATGAATTATAATTATTTGGCTTTTCAAATAAAGTATAATAGTCTGCCAGATTGCTTGTTAATAGTACCTAGTTCTCCGAAACATCTCATGTGACTTTGGATTTGTTTGGAAGAACAGAATGCTTATATATTCCGAGGCAATAACCTTTTTTACGGATCGATTTCCTGCCTATATTCCGTAGTTTGTTACAAAACTCACACTATCCTTATTGTGCATTTTTATGGCACACAGATTTCTTGTCCTCCATGACATCCGTTTTTTATTAGTTTTCTTTGACACAGTAATAACTTCTTTGGGTATTCCGTAATTAAAATTAAACTCAATTTGCGTGACCAACGAATTCGGTAAGGACGGCAAGCACTCTGCCACGGTACCGCCGTAACCGGGGTTTATAATTCTAAAAATTCATTTACGTGTACACGGGCGTAAGCAGAATTGATTTTTTTCCCCTGTCGCTGATTGATATTCAATAATGCCCGTTGTTCCAATCAAAAGTTAATTAACTTAGGAAAGAGAGGGAGGAGCAAATAAAATCCCGCGGAAAATACGAAAAACCCAGCGGGGAGAGCAAAAAGAATCTCGCAGAAACGGGTCGGCACGGAACGAAAAAAAAAAAAAAAAATACACAACACGAACGGAAAAACGAAGTAGGGGGTAGTAGGTAGCGGAAAAACGAATCCAATCCCCCGCCTCCTCCTCCTCCTCCTTCCCCAACAACAAGGGGGCGTATCAATAATTTCGGGACGTGCACAGACGTGATTTTTTAAATATAAATTATATATCAATTTTTAATTGCGATCGGGTCTCGCTTTTTTCCGTTCCTTTTTCCGATTCGGCCCCGGTGGAACGGTCCACCGACGGTAGATATTGATTGATGAAAATGGGTGTATATATTGTTAATGGTAGTTGTTCGATGGGGGGTTTTAGAGGTGGGGAAAGCTTCGAACAGCGAAAAAATCGTCCAGGCGAGAGGGCGGCGTTAGGCTTCTCATTTTTTTTTTTTTTTTTTTTTTATTCTACTCCCGTCGGTGGCCGTCGCGAATTCCTTGTTAATTAATTTCTCGCCAGAAATATCGGGAATTCCGGTTGTAAATTGGCTAAATTGGAAAATGATGAAAGGTTCGAAATATTGCGTCTTATTTATCCACAGTCCATTTTATTTTCTGGTAGTTGCTACTTAGTTTTTAGGTCTTTAATAATAAAATAGAAGTGTAGAACAACGTTTGGTTTTATTTCAAAGCTTTTTTTCAAGTTATAAGGTATAGGAATAAAATTGAAATTGTGAAAAGCAACATTAAAATTATTTGTAAATATTTTTTGTTAGTTTGATAAATGACACAATCAGTATAATATATACATATTATGGTGATTTTCTTATAAAGGATTACCCAGCTAATATTTTTCTTAATAACAAATATAAACTTTTATTCTTCAATCTGCTTTTTCTTTACAGATACCTATCCTTCTATGTCAATAATATTCAAAGATTACAATCCCCTTTCACTAGATGACAAAGAGCTTATAAGTATGTCTCGAATTTATAACTGCAGGTCATGCACATTAGTAACCTCCCCTCGTTTTAACCAATGAGTAGTTATATTTATACTATTTTACCAGTAGTAAGTAGGTAGCCGAGAAGACTGCACGTGTGCATCTGTCTCCTAAATCTTCAACTTGATACTTTTAATTTAATACTGAATTTATAGTTTAATTTTAATCATTTAATGTATTGCCAGTTTTTAATTTACATTAATTAAAAACTGGCATTAATTGATTAATTTAATTAATTAATAAAAACTGTGTAAATATCGATAACATGCACAATTTATTGTATAATAAACCATATATCAAAAACACTTAAGGAGCATAAAGACTCTTAATAAAGTTGAATACATCTTGATATCCTGAAGAAATCAGTTATATCACCAATTCATAAAAAAGAAGATGCTACTAATATTGCGAATTATAGACCGATAGCCTTGACATCTGTAGTCTCGAAGATCTTGGAGTACTGCATGCTGAATCGCTTAACTTTATTTTTAAATAAACACGATATTATTGTCAAAAACCAACACGGCTTCCGAAAAGGTAGATCTACCTCTACTGCATTATTAGAATTTTACGCTAACATATTGAGTACCATTGATCAACATAGAATGGGAATTGGTGTTTTTTGTGACCTACAGAAAGCATTTGATGTGTACAATATTCGGAACTATTAAGTAAACTTAATGCGTATGGAATCAGAGGTAATGTGGCAAAATGGTTTGCGTCATATTTTGAAAACAGGATCCAAATGGTGAAAATAAAATTTAAAGCCAATAATAGCACTACAGCAACGGCATCATCCGGCTGGTTACCTGTTGATAACGGCATACCACAGGGATCTGTTTTAGGACCCATATTATTTAGCATATATATTAATGATATTGTATTATTCTTATCAGATGCATATGTTACCATCTACGCTGATGATATTGCAATGCTCATAGCACCTGAAGCAGACATAGCAACATCCACAGTCGCAGCGAATGCCATTTTGGATGTTTTGAAAAAATGGTTTTGTAGCAACATGTTATCTTTAAGCATCGAGAAAACAAAGTATATGGTATTTCATGCTAGGCAGAAAAGTGTACCTGATATGAGTTTAAACATTGATGGAAAGACTTTGAATAGATGTCAACAAACCAATTTCTTGGGGGTTAGCATTGATGAGACGCTATCGTGGAAGGAACACTGTGATCACTTAGTGAGGAAACTGCATTCTAAAGCTTACGCCTCCCGTTGTTTATGATCTGAAATATCTATTTCCTGTTTGGTTTCGTTGTATTACGCAGAAGTATACTCCTGAATCCAATGTGGAATATTACTGTGGGGCAGTTCGGCAGCAGCACAACATGTATTTTTAGCACAAAAAGCTATAGTAAGGTGCATTGTAGGAGCGCATTTTAAGGATTCTTGTCGTCCGATCTTCCAGAAACTTCAACTCCTTCCTGTGCCATGCATATACATTCTCGATGCCGCCAGTCATATATACAAAGAAAAGAATAATATTGCCACTAACGCTACCTATCATTAATATTATACTAGAAGAAGAGACGATTTCCATTTGCCAGCATGCTCCATGGTTCTTGTTAGCCAAAGTGTACACATTAAAGGAATCAAAATATTTAACCGCCTACCACAAGCAATAAAGAACTCTAAATCCTACTTCGTATTTAGAACCAGGTTAAAATCCTACCTCTCTGAGCGTCTTTGTTATTCTCTAAATGATTTCTTTTTATAAATACTTTTTTTATGCAATGCTACTTATTTTGCACAAGAGAATTATGTTATTTTGTATTTTGTTTTTGTTATTTTGTTAATGTTATTATGTAATTCAGTATGTTTATTTATTTTATATTAATATTATTTTTTTGATTTAACATATTGTACACACCATTGTGTCATTAATAATAAAGATTCTATTCTATTCTACACTTATTTGCAACATTTAAATATCCCGCTATCTCATATATTGAATGTCTACTAACTTATACATATTAAAATTTCAGGTCAAACGGCTCATTTGGATGAAGCCGAAGAAGAGATTTACAGTGTCTTGTACCGGTGAGTCTATTCCAAAAGAAGCAGTTCCTAGCAGCAAGTTGGGACCTGACAAATGTTTTGATGCTGCCATATGAGCTACCACAGTCGGTTCTGGACCTAAGAACGGCAGTTCGCTGGGGCCCTTGCTAGCGTGTCAGCTATTTCATTGCCTGTGATCCCAGAGTAACTTGACACTCATCTCAATGTATCATTTAGATGTTTCGCCAGCTGTTTAGGCTTTCTGTGGCACCCCAGTACCACCTTAAAGTAAAATCTAACAGTCCGCAAAGCTTTGAGGGCGGCCTGGCTGTCAGAGATGATTGAGATGATCAAGTTTCAATAATTCTACTGCATTTTTCGAGAAATTTCTTCTACTATTTTTCGTTTGCGTGCGATAATTTTCAAATTTATTATGGGCAAAACTAACTATCTGAGCCGTAAGGTCCGATAGCATTGATATTAACACTTTGGCACAGAAATCTTCTGCATTAGTAAATACATTATCAACCAGTGTTTGGCTTGTGGTTGTTACTCGTGTTGGTTCTTGAATTCCATGGATCAAGTTATAACATTTAAATAGGTCTTGTTCTTCAGATTGTAGGTAAGATAAGATATTATGATGTTTTTCAATTTTAGTATTTTGATCACTTATTATATTCATAATAGTGTCTAACTTACGGTTCATATCTTCTAATTTTAATTCATCACTTTTTTCGCTTTTTGTCTCTTTCTTATGTACACAACACTCATCACAATACCACTTGATATTTTTTATGTTTACTTCAAGAAATTTCAGTTCTGTAGGTTTAAATGAAGTACACGAATAATGAATAAAGTTGTTACACTTTCCGTGACACTTAATGATTTTTTCAAGTTTGGAATCTTGTAATAAATTGCACTTAACACATTTGCATTGTTTACTGTTCGCCATTTTACTTTACTGCTCTACTACGCAGGAAGGACCTCATTTCAGTTTGAGGATGTATGCTATTGCAGTTTTCTTGCTGAAGATATCTACGTTGTATCTCTCAGGGAAGCTAAAAACAGGTGAGATCTTATCCGCCTTTACGGACAATGGTATTGTCTGTTCGATGTAGTTGAAGATACTGGTATGGTCTCCGAATTTACCGGAGAAGCCTTTGCATCCACTACATTTTGCTCTGTAAGCCCCTAGGGTTGCTTCAGACCACAACACCAACTGCAGCCAATGACAAGGAGGAAGACATTGCTCTCCTGATTACCACACTTGCGATCCTTTGAGTGGACGTAGGTTTTGCTGTGGGCTCCGGCTTGTTACGCCTTTTGCCACCAAGTTATTGCTCCATAGGTTATGGTTGGACGTACTGCCATCACATAGAACCTATGTACTAGCTTTTTTTTTCGTAAGTCGATAATGATAGCCTCGCCTTGTGAGTGATCTTTTCCAAATGGAGATTCCAGGATAGTATTTACTTACGACTAGACATACTCCCGTTTTGTCGGCTCATGAGGTGAACAAACATCGTAAAACAGAATTCACTTCTCATTATCTTGCTCATCGCTAATTATAAACGGTGACAATCTACAAACTCTAATCGTTTTGATAGGTAATCAAAAATAACTCTCGTTTCAAGCACTCTATCGAATGTGATTTCACTATCGCTACTCAATGCACCTAATACTTACTAAAAATTTATCATTATGACAACGATCGATTCTTCTACACCATACACAGTGCCACGGGGCGTAGCAATTTTCCATGTTTACGGGTACCAAACATCTCGCCGTTAAATATTAAATTTTAATCCGAGTTATTTTAGAAACGCGGGCCGCCAGTCTCTGCCCGTCTACGTCTACCCGAAATTAAAATATCAGTAATCAGAAGAAAATACATTTTGAACTGGAAACGTCCTTAAATAATTCACGGCAACGCTTAAATAATGCATTCGCCTCACATCCAATCGCGACCAGCCTGATTTAGCCTCCTTCTTGGAGCGGCTTCTTCTACCTGAGTCGCTCGCGCCTATATCTTCGTTTATATTTAATATTTAACCATGAATTTCTATAGACATTCCGAAAAGATCTTTGATTAAAGGGAAAAATCCGTCTGTTCGGATGCCCTATGTAAATAATATTCTTTTGTTATTATCGTTATTATTATTATTATGTCTAATGCTAATTATATTGAATTATTCAATGCGGACGTAGATGACTGGCTGCGTCTTCCATCGATCGTTTCTAGAACCGTCCAACTCATTAAATCTAAAATAGCATCCACTAAAACAGAATTACGTTTTAGATTTATTCAAACCTTTATTCATTTTAATATCTACCAGTATATCTCCAATACAGCACTAAACATATAGTCAGGATAAATATTGTTGCTCGAAGCAACGAAAATGTATTTTTTTTTGGAATGGGGTTAGATGAGGCTCTAGTTTCGCAAATTACCCACAAGTCTCGTTTGTTTTGTTAATAATACGTAAGTATATAGTAGCAGGCGCCAAAAATTATAATCCTTTATGTAATGGTTGGAATTATCTGGCAAATGCGCTAACGTGAACTATCAACAATATACTTTGCTGACCGTGATGGTGAGAATGACATGATAAATTGCGCAATAAAAGCGGGAAAATAGGTAAAAAAGGGTGGGGAGCGGGCATTACGAACCCCGCCATATTAAAAGGGCACCGCCAGCCGCCTTATCTGTTAATTAACATTCAGAATTCGTGCTGCTTTTAATCTCTGACGTGGCGTCTATTTTCGGCTTTGTTAGTTGTGTTTCTCTATGTTACGTTGTTTCGTCTCTTTTACGTAATAAACCCGGGTGAAAATCACGATAAGGGCCTATAAAATTCTTACGCAATCTATCATTTGTCAAAATATTTACCTATCCATAACTCAAACATAGTGAGATCACTGGTGGAATTTGCGGAAGCAAATTACGAACAAACTACAATATGTGCGGTTCTAGATGTGGAAAGCATTAAATAATAGCAAAGTGTGAGCTCCAGATGGATATTTTTACTAGATTAATAAAAGCGAATACAGAACAAACTCAGTTAGTGCGACTAGAGGATGGCATTTCAAGGTGGAACTTCATATAGGGTTGTGATTGACGTAAGCTTGCCTGTTCAAGCTCAAGCTAATGATTAGCTGTATTTGCAAGACGAAGTTTTGAGAACATCCTCTGTGATCTTGTTCATAGTGGACCTGACATAATGAAAAGATGGTATCTATCAATGGAGCTTAATGTCAATCGTACTAACACCACCCAGTACTTACAAAGAATATCTAACTTTTATCTCAAGATCATTGGATTGGAAGATTGATTTCAAACCACCACATTACTACCACTTGGAATTAGGTCCATATACCTAATTCCAAGTGGTAGTAAATTTTCCTGTAGTAAGAACAAGCTGCAAGTATTGCGACGTACACCCCTTTGATGGAGGAGATGTACTTACGACTTGTTCAAAAAAAAAGAACAAAAACGCACGCAGAGTCCGGCTGCTCATAATCCGCGGCTGGGGGGGTTCGTTAGTTGATATTATAACGTGAGGGCGCCAGCTGTGACTAGCAGCAGGGTGGTCAGGTAAACAGGAGATTGACAAACAACAACTGTTAGCATTAAATGTAAATTTAATAAATTTAGAAAATGGTGTATATGTAAAAGTGTATAAAAAAAAATAATATTATAACAGTAAATATAATGAAAATGGAAATGTTGCATTCAGTGACAACAGACAACCAGTAGGTAATGTAAATTTAGGGTCATTGAAGCATAGGATAAATGACCTCCAAATGCTTGGTATGAATCGTGACCAAACGTAAACAAATGCATATGCCTAAACATGAAATGACATAAAAGTCAGGTTATGAACGGCTGCAATACAATTGCAGGCTAATAATTATTAAAAAGTTATATAATGCAACAAAAGAATATGAAATATGAATATGTAAGTTGAAAAGTTCAAACAGTAATTTAAATTCCTAATAATAATAACATTTGTTTCAGTTACCATAAACAGCTGTTACCGGTTTATAAGTTAATTAGTCAAAATAGGAAAATAAAAATTGAGTTGATTTAAATAAATCGAAGGCATAAAATAAGTGGAATTAGTTACATTCGAAGCAAAAATATAAATAGGCGCACCATAAACAGGTGTATTCACACTTACAGGTAGGATCGAGATAATGAGTACAGCAATCTTCAGTTGTAAATACTTCTAGGGAATTGAAATAGAAGGTTTCTAGTTGTCGATGATTGATGGTTGCACCAACATGCATTACGATGACGGGGACTAGACTGGACAGCACATGACGAGGACCAAAAGCTTACACATCCTTGCTTCTTCGGACAGTGTCGATTTAACGAATTATATTCTAGGTGTTATGGAATATAATATGCTATTCACATTTCTTGATACATCCCGTATCACTGTGGATCACATACACCTGTGATTTGACGTAGATGGAATTTCTAGCCTCGATGAAGTTATAAATCGTACAGATCTTATAAATTTTACAGCCTTTGCAGCTTTCACAGCTTTTTACAGCCCTTACAGCTCTTACAGCTCTTACAGCTCTTACAGCTCTTACAGCTCTTACAGCTCTTACAGCTCTTACAGTCCTTACAGCTCTTACAGCCTAAAATGGAAATGACAATCACCATGTGCTCAATTGTAAAAATTGTGAAAAAGACACAATCAATGAAAAATACATTGCTTAAGGCACAAAATAAATAATAAAATTAGATAAGCAACATTCTCAAATTGGAAAAATCTTGATACTTACTCAGATGTTATAAGCTTAATATTTCACATATGTAACAAAGACAGACAAGACAAAAATGGCCAGAACTGATATGTCTGCCTTCCACCTCTTTTGAGAAGTAAAAAAAAAGGTTTAATGTTAAGTGATACCAGCTAAAATTTATTTAAATGTTAAAAGAACTAAATTGAAAAGAGCACATGAATAATTGTCATTGACATTCAAAAATGGAAAAAAGAAATGTTTGTAAAATATCAATAAAATTATTAATAAACTGATTTGACTGTTTTTGATGAATTGCGGTAATTTGTTGGATGTATACACCTCCGTCCAAACGTCATGTATGTTACAGTATATAGCTAATAAAGCCAAAGAGCTGTAATTAAAGAAAAACTGGAGATGGCATCCGAAGTATTGTTTTGGATAAGCACAGTAATAGTGAGATCCAATCATCACTTACAAGCACAAATTGGCTACCAGGAGAATTAAACCCTCTGAGGTGCAAATATTTATAACCGAGTCAATCAAAACCAGTATAATATGCAACTATTTTATTGAAGTGATACCAACATTTTTCTTTTGTTATTGTGGCATCCGTTTGACATGAAGCCTCCATGCCCCTTCTTTCCCCCTCCTACACGACCTTATATCATCCCTCATGTCTGCCTAACAGCCTTTCAAGAGCCTTTAGAATAGATGGCAGCATACATATTGTCCTGGAGACTTTGTTCCATCAAGTCTGTGTTTTGCCAGATTTTGAACCGAAACTAGCTCTAATCTAATGGGTATCTTGATGTCTCAGTGTTCGTGTGCTTGGGTTTCTTCCTCTTTCTTTAGGGCTTGTCTATTGCTGTGATTGCAAATTGACGTTGATCACAATTATCTATTCTTACTAAATAAAGACAACCAATTTAAGAGTCAGTAATTCACTTAAAGCTTATTGGCAGTTTTTCAATTTAAAATTGGGGTAGGAGAGTCTCAAAAATCAACTGAATCTTGTATGACATTCATTTTCAAGTTCTTTTGAAAACAAATAGGTAAATTATACAGCCATTGTCTGTTCCTTGCCAAATTCTATAGAAAAAAATGATCTCTCGGTTCTTAATAGTTCGAATCAGGTATGTTTCAGCTTCTGGTATTGGTGGGCCGTCGGAATTGAGTGGATTCCGTTTTGCCTTGCCAGAATTAAGTCCCTTAGGAAACAGAATCCGGTCTTGTTTTGATAGAATTATTCTTATTATTCTTTCTCTCCAATTACGGTCAAATTTAGGGATCTTGATAAATCAGATTGAATGTTTTGCTGTATTTTTTTTTCAAGTAATTAATTAAAGTTGGCTTGGCATGCGACCATGAAATCACAAAGAAATTCAAAAATGTCGTTTAAAAACAATGAAAAAAGCAATGGGGCAAGTACAGACCCTTGAGGGACACCTATGTTATTGGGCAATAAGGGTGAAGGTCACCTTGTAGCTCGTTTTAGCGTTTCTGACATTTATTTCCACGCACTGTACTCTGTCAGAGAGGTATGAAGTAATCCACTCCAACACATTACCGCGTAAGCCTAAAGAGTAAAGCTTTTCACATAAAAGATCATGATTAACACAATCAAATGCTTTCGACAGATCGCATAAGATATGTTTTGGATTCCATGTTCAGTAACACACAATTATATATTTCTAGTAATGCAGAAACTGTAGATTTGCCAGCTCTAAATCCATGTTGGGACTGGGATATAAGATTGTGCTTTTCTATAAAGTTATCTAAGCGATTGAGAATGGCATATTCAAAAAGCTTAGAAAAGCTTGATGTCAATGATGTTTAAGAGCAAATTCTATGCTTTATTTTATGTATGTAAGTAGATCTAAAACAGAGGTCGTCGAATAGATAAACACCACTTTTATAAGACGTTAGAACATTATAAAAACCCGGATGCTCCATGTAGGTACAATGTAAACACGTCCACGAATACCAATTGATATTCCCGACCAATCCGCGTCTGTTCTCCGTTTGAATATAGGAGCGTCCAATACAGACCGACTTCATCGATGACGCTTAAGTATTGCTTTTACGACGGTCATTCCGTGTAATTTACGTCCGCAGACGGATTCCACCGAAAAATCTCGGATAGGTGGACTACAATTTACATCTCATTACCGGGCGCGGTGGCTGCCCGCTAGCGACTGTGATCGGGCGGCCCGAGCCTCGAATCCTCGTCGTAAAACTAACACTATAGACATCATTCTCATTCGGGCAACGTCTCGCCCGCTGGATCGAGAGGCGAGACGATCTGGTTGTGTCTCACGGTGGCGGTCGGTTCTGTGTCGTGTCTACGCCACCGCCGACTACGCTCCCAACACGGTTTCGGTGGCACACTCTCCCGCATAATTGAAATGCTTTCGTCGTCCTTTTCGGTAGCGTCACGCGCGCAGTTGTTCTGACCTACTCCAACGTTGGCAGCGGATGGTTTGTTTCTTTTTCGTCGTGTTGTGTCGCCGTCAGTGTAGTTCTGAGGCTGTGGGAAGCGTTTTTGATGTTGTGTAACAGGCAGATTTGGATTATAATGCAATGACGATTAATAGTGTTTGGGACATTTGCTGATCTAACTTAAATAAATAAAAAAATACTTTCGTCATTTTAAATGTATTACAATTTATTTATTTTTATCACAAAAGTAGACAGTTTGAATAAGAGTTTTTCATCTATCAAATTACAGATAAAAACATAATCAAATAATTAAAATATAAAAAGGTTAGATAAGAGTAAAAAAACTCGTTCCTTCGTTCATTTAATATTTATTATATGATTACTAGTTTCGGCTTTTTAAAAAGTCATCCTCAGATCACTGGAAATGCAAATTGATCAATTGATTAGCATAAATAATTGTGTTTTTAAAATCTAAACCTGAATAAATTAAAACTAGCAGATGTAAAAAATATATAAGTCACCAATCACAAATTACATTTTAAAATTATGCATTAAAAGTGTACTTACACGTCAAAAAGCAACAACAAATTGCTCACAATAAAAAATTTCCAAATAACAATAGACAAACTCATCTATAAACATAAAATAAAAACTGATCCACTTTATATAAAAGAAAATAAAAATAACATTTATAGAAAATTTACATACAACAACCTCACTACATCAATAAACGACCTTTTCAAACAATAAGTCACCTCATAATCTACAAAATATGCTTTGCACACATACAGAAAATAAAGACAAACTACAACGAAACCGGGTTTACAGAATAAAATGCGATGATTGTGATGCTACTTACATAGGGGAAACTGGCAGAAAATTAGATACCAGAATTAAAGAACACAGGAAGCAAAATAACTCAAATTTTTATCAACATTTACTAGAATTTGGGCATAAAAGCATTTGTGATGATAACATTACCTTACTTCACAATTGCGGTAAGGGTCAAAAATTTAAACTGTTGGAGGCATACCAAATAGAACGACATAAGAAAATACCTAACATACACCTTTTAAATGAACAAATAGATTATAATATTAAACCAATCTTCACTTATTTGGATTTGACAACCAGTTTAACACAACACTAACATCACATATTTAGACAACCTGAATAACTTTTACACACACATACACAAAACACACACACTTTCACACATACTTAAAAATTTTTTAAACAATTGTCACAGTTCAGTTTACAATAAATACATTATACACGGTTTTCATATGTTGAATCAGTTCATATTTAATTTATATTTATAATTGTTGGTGTCCGCTTAATTTATTTTTCATGTTTGGTGTTTTTTTAATTTTTTAATTTGATAATGGGCAATTTTACCTTTTTGATGTGTAAGTACACTTTTAATGCATAATTTTAAAATGTCATTTATGATTGTTGACTTATATATTTTTTACATCTGCTAGTTTTAATTTCTTCAGTTTTATATTTTAAAAATTTTTAATACAATTATTTATGCTAATCAATTAATCAATTTGCATTTCCAGTGATCTGAAGATGGCTTTTTAAAGAGCCGAAACTAGTAATCATATAATAAATATTAAATGAACGAAAGAACGAGTTTTTTTACTCTTATCTAACCGTTACATATAACGTTCATTGGATACTTAGAATATAATTAAAATATAATAAAGAAATATGAATATACCATATCGGCCCGTGAACACCTATGAATAGGGACTAAGCTCATCCATAAAAACTCGTAAATATATTGCAGTGAGAATTGGAAACCACATCCACTGCCCTTCACTTCTGCAGGCTATCTTTCCAAACAAACTACAAACGGCAGTGTTAATCTGGCCAGTGGCGGCTCGTGACAATATTGAGTGGAGAAGCCAATCACGGACCAACTCCCATTCCTCTCCTCCCCCTCGATTTTATTAATTTTACAAGGTTTTGAATCAGTTAAGCTCAGCTTGCAGCTGGTAGCGGCGTCTTAGTTGTTTTTCCTCAAAGGAATACGAAGAAAATGCTTTATTTAATAGGGTACGGATACTGTTTATTGTAACATAAACAACAAACACACACACGCATAAACGGCAGAAACGATAACGACTGCACGCGAGGTTGTTGACCCAGCACTCACTAGCGTCTTTCCTATACTGATGACGCGCTAAGAATGCATCATGAGTACGCGCATCAACCAAGATGCGACTGGCCCCACTCCAAGCTAATTTTTGTCGTGTAGTCCGACCACTCCCTCTTTCGCTAGCTCTCTGCAGAGACCTCCAAACGACTGAAAACTAGACGTGCATAAATAAATACAAAGCGCGTTTCGTCGCATTAACTCATGGAAATCGCAACGACCGTTCTGTACTTAAATGTGTGTGTGTGTGCGTGTATTTATCGGTATTTTTACAGAAAATAATTTGTAATGGTGGGGCCATGAGCCCATGGCTTTTTAAGACGAGCCGCTACTGAATCTGGCACGCGTTGATGTATGTAGGTCCGCTGTTATCAGTTATTTCCTCTCACCTCGGCCTTTTATTAATTTCTTTTTCTTCTAAAATTTTTATGGTTATTTCATTTTGTTTTTTTCTTTCTTAGTTCTTATGTAGTTCATGTGCGAGGCGTGTGCACCAAACTGTGGGGATTATGGTATGGTGTATTAAACTTAAGGGAGTAGATTCCGTTTAGTATTCGTTCGAGGCATTACGAATGTCCAGCAATATGTGGATGAGGTGATGGAATTCCATTTTCTGCGGACGAATTTGCGGAGGCTAATATCAATCTCTTGTTATAGCCACCTCCATCTCTGGACCTTTCGCCCATCGAGCATATTTGAGATATTATGAGGCGAAGACTGAGGAACTCACTGCATCCTCCGCAAGCGTTGGAAGTCTTCAGCAGGAATTACAGGATCTTCGGAACACATAAGAAAATGAAAGGAATGTGTAACCAATAGGGTGGGGAAGACCAACCTATTATTAATAAAAAATATGTTTTGTAATGTATATTTTCTTCTTTCTCTTTGAAATCTTAACCAATTGCTACCTTTTGGTAGTTAAACGTTTCTGTCAAGTTCGGTTCTATGTCGCAGAGTATATTTTCACACTTTGAACTCATATTTTGGTATCCATTGCAAATAGCCTCTTCACTAAATCACTCACAAACAGTAACGTTAGTCACAAAGAACTAACAATTGTATGCCATTGAAGTATTTAGGATCACTCACAAAAGAATTGTTAATTTAAAAACATTGCGTACTAAATTGAGATAATAATTGTTGGTATTGGTCTAATCAAAATTTACAGTCCACGAAGAGTTAACGTATAGGCAGGCATTAAGTATGAAAATATTATTATAGAACCAGTTTTTATGATGATACCCGAAACACAGGCTGCTGCCAAAATCTACAAAAGAATATTCACGAATTAAAGTGATGGTATTCACAATACTTCTTTCCAATTAGATGGCGCACCTTCCTACGTAACAGTTCATGCTAGGAAGCATTTCAAGGTTTCATAGATCTCCGGATTTGCTTCTGGTGGATTTTTTTTTAGTAGGGTCGCATGAAAATAAAGTAAAAAAAAATAGATTTCCTTATATGAATGATCTGCAGGCACGAATAATTGCGGAAATGTTACCCAAGTCATTAATTTAAAAACACGTTGGGACACTTCTCTAGTTGGCAATTGAATAGTTTATTTGTGTATGTTTATGTCGTGTTATCTTCTGAAATCAAGCTGACTTCCCGTTTTTTCTTCTTCTTAATTTGGCAATATATTATTAAATGAAAAAAAAATATGCTTTTTCCATAACACAAAAGACAACTTATGGGTCTCCGTGTAAAAGGAAGCTGGTTGCTATAGCAACAAAAGAAGTTTATTATACATAATCAAAGAACCTTAAACTCCTTCATTGTTGATGTAAAATTAAATAATATTTACATATTCGGTACACGTGACATTAAATTCTAACTTGTAGGTAATTCAGAAAATTCAGAAAAAAAGCACGTAATATTTAAACCAGCACATAAAAGTCGTTACTTACAAGACCATATACATACATAAATGCATTAAAAGGTATGCAGATGTAACGACCTATGCAACCAACACATAACGTTCCAGCAAGAACGCATTTCATCTCGTTTCATCTCGTTTTGCATAATTCAGATAAATTAGAAAAATATCGGTGCTTAATCTTGTGGCACGTTGATGTAGGACCCCTCTCATACGCCAGTATGCACGCCGGTATATATATTTACCTGGAGGAAGAACCGGCAAGTCTAATTTAGCGTAATTTGTCCTGCGCCCTGGCGCATCTACGACCATATATTAGCTTAGGAATTTGTAATTCGCTTTTAAAACTATGGGATATGCAATTTTGTGCACAGGCGTTACGGAACGTTAGAACTAGTTCGTGGACAAAGCAAATAATACGGTTGCTTGTAGTGCCTTTGGCCGTGTTATGAATATGAGAGTTGAAATTACATTTTACTTATGGATAATACGAAATGGTTTCGTGTAGAAATAAAAATATAGTTAGCTAACGTATGAAGGACGAAAATTAATTAAGTCCATGTTTCAAAACTTGCTTGTTAGATAAGTTAGTAAGTGGAATTTAAAAATACTGGAAGTGTGAAAGCGATTAAGTTAAACAGAGAAGCAGTTTTAATTAGCTTCACATGTTTCTATTACAAGCATTTCCGTTTTATGGTTTCTCTATATATACATATATTAAAACTAGTAGCATACTTTATCTGTAATTGTAATTGTTTTCTTTAAGCAAATATATATTTGATAATTAATGATGAATAGAGACCGGATTATATGCAAAGTGTATATATTTTATTTTTTGCATATATTTAATTATAGTCTATATGTAGACGTATTACACTAATTGAAGTTAATTAGCGCTAATTAGTGATTGCATTATTGCATATTTAGACATTTCTATGTATATTTTTACAAAATTTGGATATATTGCATATTTAAGCTTTTTCTTATCCTTTCTATTAGTAAAAATTCCTAGTAATTCCTAATGTAGATCGACAACCGACAATTCTCAGAACGATAAATCTTTTACATTGGTTTCTCTAATACTTTTTTCCAAGAACTGCACGTGTTTAATTTCGCCTAGCAGAAGGGATGTGGTAAATACGGGCAGATTAAGCCATATCCTGAACTGGTAAAGGATGGCGGACTGGAACCTGGCGACAAAATATTTTGTCGAGCCTGTAGTAAACTGGTAAGTTTCATTTTACTAAACGCTTTACAATTGTTTTTAAATTCTTTAACTTTTTGATATAAAATGACAATTGTTGTTGTAGGTGTCTTCTGAGAGAAAATACCTGATTGATCAACACGCTAAAACTCCATCACATATTGGGAAATGTGAAAAACTAAAGCGATCCGCATGTGTGCAGCAATCTATACGTCAATGTGTAGCATCAACTTCACGAAACTTAGAACAAGAAGAATATAATACGGATCTCTTTAACGTATTAATTTCGTCTAACATACCATTAGCAAGACTAAACAATGTTAATTTGAAATTATTTCTGCAAAAATATTGCAAACATAATATACCTGACGAAAGTACCTTACGAAAAAATTATGTCACATCTTGTTACCAGCAAACAATAGCAGAAATTCAACAATTGATAGGGAATAATTTTATTTATATCGTGGTAAATGAAAGTACGGATAAGTGTGGTCAACATATTGCCCATTTGTTAATAGGAATTCTTCATGAAGATATTGTAGGTAAATCATATTTAATTGATTGTAAAGAACTTCAAAAAACAAATAATGTGACAATTGCCCAATTCGTTCAAGAAGGTTTATCAAATTTCTCTTTACCTGGAAGTATACCTTGTGAAAAATTTTTACTAATATTGTCCGACCCTGCACCATACATGATAAAAGCCGCGCAAAATTTAAAATTTTCTCATAGTAATATTATTCATACCACTTGTTTAGCTCATGGGTTCAATCGTATAGCCGAAGACATTAGGACCAAATTCCCTTTGATTAATGATTTAATTAGCAATGTCAGAAAAGTATTTTTAAAAGCACCTTTACGAATCCAATTTTATAAGGAGCGACTTCCCGGTGTTAAGTTGCCTCCTGAACCGATTATTACGAGATGGGTCAGAGGCTGCAATTTTTTTCGCCGATAATTTTGAAGGAATAAGAAATCTAATTCTTGAAATCACTGCCGACTGCATTGCTCTAGAAAACTGTAAAAAGATAGTAACATCAACAGAATTGCTACAAAACCTTTTGTATATTAAGTCAAATTATAGCTTTGTTTCAAGTTCCATTCGTAAACTAGAAACGCAAGGGATGCCGCTCTCGGAATCAGTCGAAATAGTAGACGAATTTCATATGCTATGTAAGAAGGTTAAGGGTACAATAGGTAATTCTATGTACGATAAATTTAAAAAAGTGATAAATAAAAATGCGGAGTATTTGAAACTGAAGAAAGTTAAGAAAATTTTGGAAGGTGAAACAGTAAACGATTTCGACTTTAATTTTAGTTTGGAATGTGTTGCAAAGTTAAAAAATGCACCAATTACATCTGTGGATGTTGAAAGAACATTTTCTATTTCGAAACATACACTGTTGAAAATATTACGGTGTTGGCGTTAATTTTGCGCTAGTCAAATATTTTAGTGTTGATTTTTACAAACTTTGCCAGACGAATTGACTACATGTGTTTAGTAGAACAGAAATTACTAGAATTTGGTGTGAACTCTTTGTTCAGGGATGAGGATCTACTATTCTCTCTAGACATTCAGAAGCATCAACCAATCAGAATTTTTCCCTCGGATAGAAATATAGAAACCTCACCTAATCTAATACGGTATTGCATTATACGCATCACCTGCATTGCACGTGTATCTGTTTTCGAGTTTGTTTCTGCGTATTAACATATCCAAACAAACCACCAAATGTGACTGACCTGCAAAGCGTAACCTTGTGTTATTAAACGTTAATTCTCAGTGGGCATAAAAATTTCAACATCTTAAAGATGTATTGGGAACAACTATTTACGTAATTAGTTCAGATTTAAATCAAATAGCATAAACATTCACTTAATTTTATAATGGTTCTCAAAAAACCATTTTAAAATTAGTACGTTTAGTTGAAACCAAAACTTTTGAATGAGTGATTCTGTATATTTATAATTGAGAAAACGCCTTAAAGAGAGAATATTATAGCACTAAGAAATATGAGTTGCATATTGAAAAGACGTTGTGTTTAGAAAACGGTGTTAAATCATCCAATAGATCGCATTCACTTAGTTAAACAGCTAGTAAATTTGTCTAGTCTAGATCAAATAAAATGTGACTAGAAGTATATCATAATTCCACGTGTTAGTTGGACAAAATAACCCCTTAGCAATAGACAATACTTGACTATCTTTGTTCGTCAAATTGAAACTTCTATAGTTCTCGACAAAATAACACGAAAACAGTGTGGACCTCTCCTGACTATTAAATTAGTCAAAAAAAGTGTTAAAATTTTCAACAGTGTATGTATTCTGATAGAAGACAAAACTTTCTTTTACACAATTTTGAAAAACATTTAATTATAAGTTGTTTTAGAAATATGTTGTGAAAAAATTTTGTGCAATAAAGTTAATGTGTAAATTTCTGCTCTTATTTATGTACTTTATGTAAAAATTTTGCACATTGTCGCAATTTTTTTGCATATATGCCCCAGGTTTATGCATATTTTCTCAAAAATCGATGCATATATATGCGGATATATTCCAGTTTTTCTTTGCATATAATCCGCTCTCTAATGATGAATAAGAAATGCACTAACTCTCTGCATTTTTTATTTCTCAAATATACTAAAACCCTTTAACAAAAGTATTACTTATTCTTTATATTGGGACCACCAACAAATACATTAACGGCAATAAAATACAATCATGTAAAATTAGATTCATTTAATGGCATCGCTGACTACTTCCGTGGATTGCGTAATCGACTTTTAGTTCGATACGTCATATTTAAGCATCACAACTATGACAATCAGTCTACTGTGTCACTACAATTTTGTCCCGAATAAATGATTGACAACGAATCTATTTTCGTCATACTTCCGACTATATTTAGAAAAAACGCTCTTTGTTTCCCTGATCCGTCCGCTATGAATAAAACACCGACCACGCATTACTATTAACCCTCAAAAAAAAAATCGCCTCGACAACACAAAACCTACGTCTTTTCCGTTATATTATTCAAAACGTTCCTCTTTTTCCCTGCTCGCAGGAAGAAAGGATGCAATCGTCGACTGAGTACGTCATCAATATTCATTCCTGCTGCTCTATGGCCTCCTAAAAATAAACGTTCTGAACAAGGCGAATTATTTTATTCTTTAATCTGCTTTTTTTTTTCGCAGGCTTATTTTAACTCGTCTCTCAATGTTTACTTCTGTGTGTTTTCTTTTCCGAACTTCTTTTAATTTAACTTCTTTCTTGTTTCGTGGTATTAGCAGAAACTAATACACTGCAATTTCGATAATAAAAAAAATATTTATTGTAACGTTTTACCGAAATGCACTCCGCATAGCTTTCTCAAACTATGATAATTAGAATTGCAAAAAAAAAAAATTAATATTGGTTTTATTAGAAAATTTTTGAGCAATTTTGAGAATGGAGTTATTTATTTTAACAATTTTAGAATATGTAATAATAAAATTCAATTCTTACCTTAAAATACATTTCTTCTAAATAGATAATTCAATTAATTTTGTATGTTTATAATATTCAAGTTATATAAAAATAAATATATTTGGGTTTTTATTTCCTTTTAAATGTGTTTATACGTTAAATGGGAAACTTGGTCTGTTTTAAAATTTGATTTTGTTATAAGGTCTAGATATTTAAACAAAGCATGAAAAAATTGTTTGCTAAAATAAATGCAAGTGAATATTTTATTGATTGAGGACTCTGGTACAACGTTAAGATCGAGGGTCACGGTGGAGAAGTATTAATTATTCCGGGGATTGATACCAGCAAGAATCAAAAAACTCATTTTTTTTGTCTCTAAAACTTTTGAAATAAATTTATTTCATCATCAGTAGAACAACTACAAAAGGATACATGCTAATAGATACAACTGAATGAAAAAGTGAGGATATAGATATATAGGGAATTAATGAACCAACAAATTAACTATGGTATTAAACCTATCTTTCCATATTTACAATTTCCATCAAAATTATTTACTTTTCTTATTTAGAATTCCTCATGTGCTTTTTCCTTTTTAACGTCAAACTTTGTAAAAACTTGTTTATTTTATTCCGTACTGTTGTGTGTATGTAGTACTTATGTTCAGTCTGCATTTCTCTTCCTACAAGACATTTATATTTGTGTAGTTTTACCTTTTTAAAACATTTTTAAATTTTTTAATTATAATTTATTTTTAAATGTTTGCCTTAACAACAACTTTTTCAATTATTGTCGACTTTAACGTAAGTAATTTAGTAATTTAATAATTTTCTTGCATCTGTTTAATTGTTATGTTTTTGTTTTTAATAATAGAAGGCCCTGAAGATTGCTATTCGGCCGAAACATGTTAGCCAGTAATTATATTTAAACGTTTTGATTGAGTTTTTTACCCTTTGGTTTTATTATCACTAGACATTACTCAATTTGGACATAACCATGTACCATGTAAATATTTTATATTTTTTAATATATAATGTTGACTGAAATAAAGATGACATAGTCATATTATTAAAAAATACAGATTAGATTTGCAATTTATATTCTTTATTGTATTTTTTACTTCTTGTTTTATACTTGTTCTCTTTATTTAATAATACTCGTTGGTTCGTAATTAAAAGAATGGCTTTCATTTATAATATATTTTTGGAGTATTTGTATCCTTACAACCGATCTGATAAATGTTGTTTGGTTTGCCCTATATAAACATTATTGAAATCTTTGCAAGGTATTTTGTAAACTATACTTACTTGGTTTTGTTTTGGTGCAACATCTTTAAGTTATATATATAAAAATGTTAACTTATTTCAATTTTGATGAGCAACTTTTATATTACACGGAATTAAAATTTTATCATTTCTTTTCTGACGATTTTTGAATAATATATGGTAATGGATGTGTTTTATTTCACGATTATTGGTGTGACTTGGTTTTACATTTCTTGAATATTTATGTAATAGCCAATTCATTTATGTTTAAAATTTTTTTTTTTGGAAATATGGCTTAATTGAAACAACTTTATTTAGAAAAAACGTTTCGACAATTTATTGTCTTTTTCAAGCTTTCAAGAACTCGTTCTAAATAAAGTTGTTTCAATTAAGTCATATTTACAAAAGAAAATAGATTTTTAAACTTGATTTACATACACAAAGATATGTATCACAAGTACTATAACCGCTTGAGTTGAGGTACAGAAGGTACCGCGCGGTTTTCGACACCACCAAAACAACCATCCCGGATTTTATTTCAAAACTAAATTAAAAATTCGATAATATTAAATTTACTGTAAAAGAAGAGACGTACAACCAACTTTCTTTTCTAGATAGTTTAGTGATAAGAAACAATAATAAATTACAAATAGACGCAAAGAAATCAATACAAATAGATTCATAATGGTCAATTAAAATCACTGTAGACACCATAGAATTGCCGGTCTTAGTTTCCTAATAATAGACTTTATAAAATTCCAACTTAACATGGTGTAAAAATTGCAATTTATTAAAAAGTTCGAAGTAAAAAAAAATACAATATAAATACATACTGTGTAAAAAGTGCGTCCACTTTAACTTCAGAAGAAAATCGAGACAAAAAGTTTGTTAAATTACCTTTTCCATCGTTTTTCAAAAGTATTAGGCTTTAGTTTTTTTTAAAGGCTGCTGGCAAACCTTTTAGGCAACGCGAAAAAATAACTTCATCTTAATAAAAGATCGGGCATTTACAACATCGGTTGTAGCCGGTATGATAAAATTTACGTTGGATTAAATCTGAAACGTGCGATCGGAACTAGGTTTAAAGAACACATAGCACATTATCGCTATGGGAAATTTGAATCATCCAGCGTTTCCCAACATATAAACGATACCGGACATAAAACTGATATAGAAAATTTTGAATGAGTGTACAATGTACAATCACCGAAAGAGTTAAACGCATACGAAACCATGTATATGAAAAAACATTCAAATAGCTTATTGAATTGAGAAGTGGTACCCCTCCAGCACGCAAATTTGATAGATTTATGGGTGTAGAAAGGTTCACATTTGTTGCTAATTCTTAATACTTCGAAGGTTCAAGTAATCGTAGAAAAAGTACTTGCAACTATGTTTTCTTATTAGAGGGAGATAGCGGTGCGTATTTAGGTAATAAGTTTTCCTTGTTGGTACTTTATTCATTCGGTCTTCGGCTGATAATGAGAGCCCACGTGTTCCCGAAACAATTGTCCTGAATTAATAAAATGCCATATAGGGCGGTGTGATGGGATATTCATGTGTTGGTTTCGCATGGTTTTTTGTATTATTATAGAACGTATTGCTGTGAACTGATTGTCCAAGCATATAAGTTTAAAGAAATTAAAAATGACAAAATAAATTTAGCTAGCTCAGCAAATATGAATTTAAAAGGGCGCCAGAGATTCTTATATCTCAGAGTAACTTTCATGAAAAGTAAAAGTGGGCGTTTGTAAAATTTGACTTTCTTTAAAATCCCTAATAATTGAAGTGGCTAATTCAAAAATAAAAGAACTATTTAAGATGATATTTAAAATCATTAACTTTTATTGTAAAAAGAAAAAAAAAAAAAAACATTTAATTAACAACAATAGTGGAAAAAACCGTAATACAGAAGGTATTGGATTAAAATAACCCCTTCGTGAATTTACAATTAAAAAGGACAATGCAAATCCTTTAGCAAACAAAATGGTGAATTCGTTCTAGAAGGAATTTCTTATACCACAAAAAATCCACGTGGTCTCAAAAATTCAAAGCAAACTAAAATCTAATAAAATCAACGTGGAGAACCAAGTAAAATCAAAATGAAATTAAAATACAAGCCCAAAGCCTCTCTTCACCTACCCCGAGGTGATTAAAATAAAATTAATTTGAAAACTACAAAAAAACGGAAAATTTAAACTCTAAACGCGATCACTTCTAAAACGAAAATTATTAAAGAGCCTTACATATAATTTGTGCACAACGATATAACAATTATATATTAATAATAACATTAATAACTAGTGAGTTGCTAGATGGACGATTTTAAAAATTGCAAAAGAACGAACTACATCTTAAAATAAAAATGAATTACCAAAAACGGTAACCAAGAAAACTAAAACTAAACAATACTCGCGCTCGTCAATCTGGTAACTGCCGGGGCCTCAAGGTAACACACTCATATATATGAAATTTACATCTGCGTGCGATGAAGGCGCAACGCATCGCAAAGAAAATACAAGCAAATAAACTATATACAATACTGGAGTACGCAAAATGTACAAATAAATGAAATTAACTATACACAACTGAACAATAAAATACTCAACCAAAACTATTAAATTCTTTCTTACAATTAATTCTAAGTGAGAATTTGCGCGCGGCAAAGCCAAAACTTGATCTTGGAAAATTAACAGCATAGAGTTCAAACAACCGGGGAGCCATACCATAGCAGTATGCAATCTTTTTTTGTAGATGATTTGAATTAGTGTTTCGGAGTAGTTATTTATTTTTAGTAGTTGTTTAATCTTTGAAAGTATCTTAGTTTTTTATATTTCATTTGTGAAGTAAATGGTTCTATCAATAAAATAATTATATTATATTTTAAGTATCCAATGAACGTTATATGTGAAGGTTAGATAAGAGTAATAAAATTCGTTCTTTCGTTCATCTAACGAACGAACTAGATGAACGAAAGAACGAGTTTTATTACTCTTAAAATAGTTATAGTTTTTTTGGATTGAAATTGCTTGACAACGATTTTAACGTTGTCGAAACACCTGTATATGCCACGAATAGGGGTGATTTCATTAGGAAGAGGAGGGTATTTTTGGAGGGCGGTGGAAGGAAAGCGAATTATTGAAGAGGATGGCATTTCTCGAAGAAAATTTACCTCTGTACGACGTGACGATTGTCGTTGGTATCAAGGTATAAATCATTAATCTTGGTACAAGAATAAGCTTTTTGGTTGATTGTGTGACGGTAAGAGAATGTTTAAAGGATTTAGTTTTAGGCTAGGGGGTTGTAAATCTCCAATAGACATCACTGTGTAAGCAGAATAATCAAGATTGTTATGCGTTTAAGAAACTATACTTAGGCAGAAGGAAGACAACACCACATACAGAAGGTACCTGTAAATAGAAGTTCGACAGGTGTATCCGATATTCTTAAAAATAAATGCAACGTCGCAAAATCATTGCCAAATCTCTTCGTTAGTTTGTAGTAAAATTAACACATCATTTTTGCTGTACAATAGAACTTCTGGAACACTGTATATAACAATAATACCAGCATGACATCAACAATCCAAAATAATTAAAATATTACTCACATTCTTAGCATTGTGATCGTGGGTTACAATATAACTTAATATTAAAAAATTTCGGTTTTATATGCATATTCAGACCAATTTGAATATCCGAAATCAACTGGACGGCTCCATTTTAAATTATAATCCATATTTTAGCCGTTAATTACATGTGGAAGTCGAGTCAAAACTTTAATACATTTGAATAGAATGTGCATATATTTTTTGTGATATTTATGAACAATGGACGACCAATAAACAATACGAACCCATGGGGTCGAACATTAATTATATTTATATTAATTCGGCTCTGGTCACGTTGAGGCCAATAGTCTTTCTTTATTTTTTGAAATGACACTTATTGTGTGCATATTGGATGTCGTAATTCATTAGTATTACATAAGTATTTGTAGTGCATTAACATTGTTGCGCGTAAATTATGAAAAACGGGAATAACATTATTTTGCTATAATGCAATATATGCGGTCAAAGTCTATAATAAGCAACTTACATATTTTAAGAACACAAGAAAAAAACAGTGGTATATTTGAGATGGTAGACTTTGGCAATTTATTGGAAAAACTTTATAAATACGAAATCCGAGGTGTCTGCGTTGATTTGATTAAATCGTAATTAACAGGCCGAACACACTGTGTTGGTATTCCAGCGACGATGGGTGATACCAAAGCAATGGTATACTCCTCCATAGCTCCAGTGAACCAAGGTATACCACACGGTTCCATTTTGGGTCCTCTTCTATTCATTATTTATGTGAACGATTTATATTGCTACATACGCACAGATCATATTTTTCAATACGCAGACAATACTATGATCATAGTGAATGGTCCACCACGGATAGATATTTTGACTTCGGTGGGTCATATATTTAATCGGATGTTGGAATGGCGTAATACGAATAACTTTTACGCTAAGGAATGAAAACACTATATAACAGACAATAATGCGACTATGGAGACTACGGAAAAAATCAATTTTTTGGGTGTGATACCTGATAATCAACTAAAGTGGGAAGGTCATGTCGAGGTTATATGCAGGGTACTTAACCAATATTATTACGGTATATATGAAATAAGAAGTATTGTTGACGTTAATACACTCAAAGCATTGTACTTTGGCCACGTCAAATCCCGACTATTATAAGGAATAATATTTTGGGGGTCTTCAACCTTTTTTGAGAAGGCTTTCATTATGCAAAAGAAAATCGTTAGATGTACCCTGTTTAAGTTAACCAGAACACCATGCAGGCTTCTGTTTAAGCAATTGGGCATATTAACTTTAAGGTGTCTACATATAGCGGAGGGTGGGCCAAGATGGGGCCACGAGGCATGATGGGGACATCGTCTTATCTACAAAACCGCAGTAAGCATCTGTCAAATAATAGCAGTCCTAATATTGACAAGTGCTGTTTTATGTTTGTTGTAATGTAGGAAACTTTACTAGTTGTAATAACAAAATTATTGCTGTTTGTGCGTGAACTTTGCAATTTCCAGAATTTCCTTATTATTTGATGGTGAGTTCAACGGCCAGTATCGGAAGCATAAGTAAATTATTTACAACTACACTTTTTTGTGCTTATTAATTGACATGTATTGCATGTATTTTCTATAATGCGTTATTTGTTTATTTCAAATATTTAATATGTTATTATAACACAACCAGAAAATGTCCGAAAGAGGCAAGATGGGGCTATTGGTATGAGGCAACATGCCTGGTTATGCCTGGATATGCCATTATGCTTTCTCGAAGACATAATGCCTATTTCTCATGTCAGGAATAAAGTACAGGTTCAATCAAAGCGTAACAAGGAAAAGACAACAATCCTTACAAGCAGTACGTGTAAAGATCTGCTACAAGAAAATAGAAGTCTGAAGAATCCCTAAGGCAACTAGAAGTGCTGAGGGCGAGTTAAAGGAAAAAAAAAAACAAAGAAGAAAACAGAAGAGATCACGAAGCTGAATTTTGTAAGCAAAGCAAAGAGATAGATTTTTAGAAAACGTCAAGGAAATAATCAAGCTCTTCTGTTGAGGAAGATGACACTCAATGTTAGTACTGTATAAGGGGAAGTATTGATGCAATGCCATGGATGGCGAGGTTGGGTACATAGAGGCTGTGTGAATAACGTGGATGAGTTCGTCTTCTATTGTCTCAATTGTGAAGATTATTATATTATTATAATATATTAAGTTTAATATTCTTATCGTTATTGCATTTTCTTATTTTAAGTAATTCCGCTTTAAAGAATTTAAGCTTTGTTCCTGCATGTTTTTAATAATATTTTAAGAATCTATTTTTTTTTACCTATTACCTAGATTTATGGTACGACCCATTCTTAAGTCACCTGGAACCCCATCTTGCCCCCATGGTGGGTGTATTAGAAAAATTAAACACAAAACTCTGGAAATTTTTAAATGAACATTTGTTTTATAATTTTCAAAACTTCTTGCATCTTCTTGCTTCTGGCAGAAACCTAGTTAATGGTTTAGTTAAATTATATATGTATATTATACTGTAACTATTATTATTATAAATCCATGCAAGGGCAGATTTGACTAGCCTATACGACTACGGTTAGCCTTTCTGAAGTGTTTATTTTAAATTTTGGGTAGAACAACATTTCTGGTCAATTTAAAATATTTCATGTATGCTTTAGATGCCCACGTCCAAAAATTTTTAGTATGATCCTCTAAGATATTCATATTAAACTTTAAGTAGAGAAAACTGTTCTTTTTGAGTTAAGAAACTTTATTTCAAGCTGTCCGGACAAAGAAAACCAACATAATCCGCTCCCATGCGTACGAAATGCAAGCGAAGAAGTCAGACACCGAAGATGCACCATAAATATTTTAATTATAAATAAATACCGAGCAGACCCACTAAAAATAAAATGTAATTTTTAAGTACGTTGCACCCGCATCATCGCTCTTTCTTCAAGTTCCTCTCTCTCTCTCTCCCCTCCTGTTTCTTTCTCTCTTTTACGCACGCATCCTCGGGGTATTCGAGCGCATTCGTACGCCGAACATACTCGTACGTATATATGCGCTCCATTGCATACTTTATAAAAGCCACTCGCATGTATTATAAACATATTTACGACGATCAAAATAAACTTGCAGTATGTCGGCAATTAAATTATTAAACGCTGGTCGGAGCGAGGGCTCGGGACGGCCGATTTTCTTGATTTTATTGCTGCCAGTTCCGTTTTCAACGTTGCACGTCTCATGCATACACAATGTAGACTTTAATTTAAGAATATGTACCATTATTTGTAGTGGGATGTGTGTTTTTAACATAAATTCGTTACGAGCGAATTAAAAACAATGTAGGGTGTACAAGATGTATAGAAAACATTTTTTTTTATTTCAGTACCTCAAAGCTGCACTGTATTAACTGCACTTTTTTTGAGGAAATGGAGTTGCGTGAAGTTAGGCTCTAAAATGATCAGAAGAATTCCTGTTCCCTCTCGAAGAGTTCTAAAGTTCTCAATCGGTTTTACATATAGTTCTGGCATTTTAAGTACATAGTCAAAACGCTATTTCACAAAATCTGTAGCCTTCATGGGGCACAACTTTTTAATTGTTTCGCTTGAATCATTACGAGTCACAAGGATAATTTATAGATTATATAGAGAATTTATAGATGCCCCCTAGCGCTGAAACTTTAGCTAGGTCACTGAATAGCATGATACTAAACGTAAAAAGTTAAAGAGAAACAAAGTACGCCTTATATGTCAGTTTTAGTTTAGGTTTGTAAGAGGTAGCATCCACACGGTTCAATTAATCGTCCAATTCTTCACTAAAGTCCATAAATTATAAAACGTATTGCTGTGTATTAATTGAATTAAATAAAAAATGCAAAATGAACTTTAAAAATGAAAAGAAAAAATATTAGCTAGCTCAACGGAAAAGATTTTTTTATAAAACAAAAGAACTATTAATCTCAGAGTTACCCTCGCGAATTAAAACTTTATTCTAACCACGAAAAGTAAATTGTGATTAAATGACTTTCTTAATAGCACGAAAAATTGTAAAGGTTTAATATAAAATAAAAAAAAACAGAAAACTTAACTCTTTAAAAAATCAATGAGAGAAAAAAGTAAAATAAATCTTCCTAAACAAAAAAAAATAATTGATATAGGATCAATTACAACAAAGTGCACACTTTAATACATTAACAATTATTACCATAATAATTGCTTGATTGACTATATTAAAAAATAAAAGTTAAATTTTTCAATATAAAATAAATTACAAAATGGCAACAAATATTTAAGAAATACGTCTACTCACGCCAATAGTCGAACAAGGAACCCCTTAACAAAATCCTACAATTGTTTTTCTTACAAAAATCCCTCTCTCAAAAATCGTACAACGCAGACGTAGAACATTACAACGACAATATTTAATAGAATACGCATTAAATCAGCACAAGCGAACAATAGACTGGACTAATTAAAAAAAATCTTAACACTACATAATTAAAATCATACAATAAACTCTTAAACTAAACTTATACAAAACAAAATAAAATTGTGAAAATTCTCGGTAAATTGAAAATCAGCTGTACAGACAAATAAATCACAACAACCAAAATATGAAACTTAAAATACACCTCAGTGATGAATGGGTTGTATAAAACCACAGCAGTATGTTATCTTAAAGTTCATACAACAACTTCAGGCATCTACCTTAAGGCTAAATGAGATTGCTTTCAGGTCTTATAAAGAAGGGTTAACCTTCCCAAAGCAGCATACACGCTTCTCATAGCAACAGGGCAGTGGCAGAAAATATGCTCAACTCTGTTCTCGTCTTCTAAACATACTCGGCATTCAATCTCACTGGAGAGCTCGATGCTTACCTTGACACTTTTACGGTCAAATTCAAGCAGTTCCTTGGTTTCGGCATGACTAGGTGAAATACTTTCTTCCGCACAAACTAGAACAGTTGTTCCAGTATTGGAAGACACTCCAATTTGCCCAACATTTAATTTGTTTAGATGTTATGCCATTGGCAGATTCTTGCCCTGAAATCGCTTCCAGCACACGTTTTTGCAAGAATGTCTGCTACGTTATATATGAGATTGAGTGAGTGTCTAGGTACCCAAATTAAGAATGGATTATTAACCATCCCAAATGCATTTGGACTATGTTTACAACTGCAGATATATTTAGAGTTGCCTTTATGCGCCTCTAGTACTTTCAGCAGCGCCTCAGCGTCATTGAAAATTTTTAATGATTTGTGTTAGTAATTTTTGCCAGAAAAAAAAAACATCCCATTAGCATAGATTTTAACTTGAAAGATCGTTGTACATTTCCCAAGGTTGTAATATCTTTTGACTCTTGGACTAAGACAAAATATTTCTGCGCCCATAGCCTGCTCGGTTTTCCAACCATCCGTAAACCAATAGGTGTCTGCCTGCGTCAGTGTTTTTTGCATCTGTTGCTTCTCCATTCTTCTCCATTTGGAAAAGAGGTAGTGAAGTAAGCATCGATCATTGATCGAGTACATGTCAGAAACCCTTCCCAGCATGCCGTTGGAAGTAGCTGATTCTTGCAGCTTTTCGGCTACACAGACATGAGTATGTGGCAATTGATTCGCTATTTGCCATACATGAAATGAGGTTAGTCTGGCCGTTCTTTCCGCAACAATGTGCAAGGGTGGTAGGTATAGAAAAGCTTCTAGTGCCAATATACGGGGAAGAAGGGTTTGCTCTCGTGATTGCTACACTTGCGTTCCTTCGAATGGACTAAGTTTTGCTATAGCTGTGGCTTGTTGCGCCTTTTGACAGTGCCTTATAAGTATGTACTAGACACGCTTATCTATTTGAATAAGCTATAGAATACATTCCCAATTCCCATTATTTGATATAACAAAGCGTAACTATGAAGGCGGATGATGTAAGCTCATTCATCCAAGTCTACTTAGGTGCTTTTAAACACACTCATCGGTTTCAAGGGAATCTAATTTGCGTGTACTCCCAATTATGCTTCGCATAGTCAATTTTTAACAGTTTTGTCACAAAATCGACTATTAACATCATGGCGCACCAGAGTAAAACCAATTTTATACATTTTTCCATTGTTCCGGTGCTAGTTCACCTAGTTAATAAATCTTTTGAACTGGGTAAGTTTCTGGACTTATTAAAAAACACTAAATTAATACCGGTTTATAAAAAAGGTGATAAATTTTATCCAGAATATTACCGACCTATTGCCTTAATATCATCCTTTTCAAAAATATTTGAATATTGCTTCTTAAATAGACTAGATGAGTTTTTAACTAAAAATAATGTACTATGTAACTATCAACATGGTTTCAGGAAAGGTTACTCAACGTCCACCGCTCTCATGTGTTTTTATAACTCTGTTATTACATCTTTGGAAACAGGGTCCTATCCTGTACGCATGTTCCTCGATCTAAGTAAAGCCTTTGATTGTGTTGACCATGCTATTCTATTGGACAAGATATTCAATTATGGAATTAGGGGTAATGCCTTTGAATGGATGAAGTCCTTTTTACAAGATAGAAAGCAATATGTGACTATCAATTTCAGAACTGAGAATACAGTAAGATGTTGTAATTCTTGGAGTAATATTAACTAATATTGGAGTACGCCAGGGTTCGATTTTAGGCCCAGTGCTGTTTTCCTTATTTATCAACGATCTGCCACAACAATTTTGTGATACATTGATTACATTATATGCTGATGATATTACTTTAATGACTGCAGGTAATGACAACATAGAGTTGGAAAGCGTATGTAACACTATGTTAGACACTGTTACCACATGGCTGAATAAAAACAAACTACTTGTAAATGAAAATAAGAGTACATATATAAGATATCACCTTCATCAATATGATACTACTCCAGAATTTTATTTAAAATTGAAATTAAATAATAACGAATTTACTTCATCTGACAGCAGCAAATTACTGGGACTTTGGTTTGACGAGTTACTGAACTGGAAGATTCATTGCGGAAGGCTCTTGAATAATCTTAATTCATTGTGCTTTTTATTTCGTAATTTAAAACACACAATATCGAACCAGATGCTATTAAATATGTATCATGCCTATGTTTACAGCAGATTAAATTACGGTGTTATATTTTGGGGAAATTCCACCTTAGCATATGATCTGTTTGTATGCCAAAAGAAGTTTATCCGTTGTATTGGATTAAAACGGACGGAATCATGCCGATCGATTTTTATATCATATAAAGTGCTAACCTTACCGTACATCTTCATTCATGCACTAGCAACATTACATGCACAATAATAAAACAGAGGTTCAGGCAAATTGCGATCTGCATAATTGTAATACTAGAAATAAAAATGACTTAGTCACTCCTAAATCTAGATTAACGTTATTTCAACAGTCCCCTCCAGTATTGGGCGTAAAAATTTACAATAAGTTACCAAAATCTCTTAAGGAGCTCCATCCTCTGGCTTTTAAACGGCGGTTGCGTCAACTTTTAGTTTCTCATGGTTTTTACTCTTTACAATAGTATTTAAACCATAACTTTAATTAAATGGGTGTTTTTAGGGTTCATACTATTAATATTATTTCCTTTAATTAATTAAAATGTTTTACTTTTCATTAATATATAATTTTTGTTTACTTTTTTGTTTGACATGTTTCTATACTTTGTAGTCTACAGAAATAAATTCTTACTTAGTTACTTACTTACTTACACAGCACTTTAAAACCAAAAATATTTTATTTCGTCTTTACTTGTTCCTTCCTCTTCCTTCCCATCCCGCTCAGGACCCACCCAGCCTGGAATATGCATAAAATATATTTCAGTCTTATGACAGATTAATGTTTTATGCGCTATTATTTTAGATTTACCCGGCCGGCATTTTTTTTTCCTCGTTGTGTGCGCGCTAGCGAATGTTCCTTGTGTACTCGAAGAGAGCAACGGACTTTGCGCCCGGTCGGTCATTATTCCTAATTTATGTTCGAAGTTTATTATTTTTTGCGCCTCGTTTTTCCCACACTTCTCTCTCGCCCCGGTGAATTATTCTTATTCTTAGACTATCCGTCGCTGCACGCCGTCGTCCTCGGCGCTCAGCCGCTCGGGTCGATAACAAGAGTAAAATATGCACTTAATTCTCGCGATAAATCCACAAGGGAAGTGGCTCGGATGCCATTTACATGGAGAGATTCGGCGAGCTGACGTTTAGAGACGATGTCGCGAAGAAGTGAGAGCCATTCGAGGTTACAAGCGAATTTGTTCGCGAAACGTTGCTTAAGCTGGGATATACAGGTGGGAATATACTTGCCAATGATGACGTGAGTTCACTGGATGATTTACTTAACCTGTCAGCACTCGCGTGGGTGGTATTTACACGGCCCTTTTGATTTTTTGTTCCCCTAGTTTATCTTGAAATCACAAATAAACATCATATTAATTAAAAATCAAATCAAACAAGGAATATTTGAATTGTTTTAACGAAAACGTAAAGCAGGAATAATATTTTTGGATCGGATCGGCCGCAAATGGTTTGGTGCAAACCAAGAACAGAATTACAAAAAGAAGATTTAGCCCTCACTGTATTGAAAGGCAAGAAATAATTGAAACTTTAATTATGATTGTTTAATTAATTGCATATAATATGGACCAAAGTTTCTTCGTGACGTGAATTTTAGTCGCATGATATCTGCCAATGATTCTTTAGTTAATTTCAATATCATTCACATTGGGCGGTTTATAATAGCATTTGCTACGGAAACATTCATATAGAATGTTACAAAAAGACAGAATTAGGAACCAGCGCTTTGGAAAACGCATACGAATCGCTTAAAGCTACAAATAGGCACACAGAGAAGCGATCGGTCTAGCTTTTTGCACAACTAATTGGCACCCAGATCAGACGCAACAATATTATAAATAACAACGATAAATCAAAATCTTTGCAATTCATCGCACCCTGAAATTATTTTATGCATAAACAAATTAAAAATATCCGCGCCAGGCTGGAGTAGGCGACTCCAAGGAATATCTTGATCGAGTTCGGTAACTTTACCTACTATGATTAACGGCCCTTCCACGATAGATTCAGAGAGCAGACGAATTGTCATCTGAAAAACGCGTAGATTGCTAGAAATCTATTCGTTTTTTACGGCCCGGCAAGTGAAAGATGACGTCATTCTAGTGGTATCGATATAAGCTATATGAACTGTAAGTAATATCAGTATTTTCACGCGGGAGGTATAATTGTAAAAATAGATTTCTGGCGAAATTATAATTTCGGGTGAATGAATTATGAGAGCGTACTACTTATAAGGGTCACGATTCGGAATTATATTAAAATATGTCCAATTTCGTTGTTGACGTTTCCAGATGAGACGGGTGTTTAATTAAATATTCAATACATTTATGAAAATAACGAAAACAAAAAACAGGAAGAGGTTATTTTTGGGCATGAATTCGGATAGGAATAAAAATAAATTCATTGGAGATAAGTAACATGCTTATAAGGCCAAGTTGTATTCTAGAATGAGGAGAATTTGCATCGAACTAAAGCCGCATGGCTTTACTTTAAGATAGTTAAAGGTAAGGTAATTACAAATACTATGGTTCTTGAAGTCAAGCTCAATTGATAACTTTGGTTTTACAAAGTTAACTGCTTAGTGACGGTTTAATAAAATAAAATAATAATAATGAAAGAAGCCGATCAAAAACCTTCAAATATATTTAATTTGATTGAGAAATCTGTCTCTAAATAAAACAGCTACATCGAACACCTTTGTTTTTACAGAAGTCACAAAAATCTACAAAATATTTGCATGATTCAGACATTCAATGCATGGATCCATTTAATATCATTAATATGCTTTTGCTTTGATTTTAATAAAATTTTCCATATTGAAAATCTGGGATTCGATGAGTATATTTATATTCGGATCAGACTTCTGGTTTAGCCGAAAATGATGCTAACCTTTTTTATTTTAAATACATCTTGTATATTTTTACAAATATCAATAAAATCCTGCTTCAGGAAGGAATGCTAAACCACAGTAGTGGTTTAATAACAGCAATGGTATTGATTTTTTTTTAATTGATGTTTATGTTGAGTTACTTATGAAATTAACCTTCAGTAACTCACTTAAGCTGTCAGAATTAATTCTGGAAATGTCCAAATATTAATAATGTTCAGTTTAATTGACTGGAATCGAACGTATTGAAATTCTAATGATTATTGGGTTTGGTGACTACTTCAGAATGTATGAAGAAGTATGCAATATGTAGATACATTCCAACTGTAGAATAGAATTTTGCGAAAGAGTGAAGGGGATTTGCAGTAATGACCAATATTTTACATACAATTTGCTGTTTTCCGACGAGGCTACGTCTTGTTTGGATGGAAGCGTTGATCGCCATAATTGTCGATATTGATCAAAAGATAACCCTCATTGGATGCTAGAAACGCATACACAAGATCCGCCCAAATTAACGTTCGGAGCTGGCATTTTCAGGAACCATATGGGCCTCGTTTCATTCGTGGTACACTAACTGAATAGAGATATTTACATCTTTTACGTAATCATATTGTTCCTAATATTGTGGAAGATGGAGAATTGCTTATAAATGCTGGGTTCCAACAAGATGGAGCAGCTCCCTCCCCACTGCGCCCTTAATTTTAGAAGTTTTTTTAAACGAAACATTCCCAAATAAGTGGATTGGTCGTATAGGATTCATTGAATAGTCGCTACGGTCTCCAGATTTAAATCCCCTAGATTTTTTCCTTTGAGGTCATTTAAAATCTGGGCTTTATGCTAGACGACCGCATAATCTGGACGAGTTAAGGCAGAAAATAATTGAAGAAGTACAATTAATTCGTGACGATACTTTGGCAAATATCATTCAAGAATTTATTCATAGACTTGCATATTATCAAGAAGAGAATGGTGATCATTTCTAAAACTTTCTTAACTGAAATTGAGTCTGTTTATATATCTCCATGCTCATTTTTCTTGTTCTCGATAAAATTTTCATTATTAGTTTTAATTAAATATCTTAAACATACTATGCTAAACCGTAATACTGCATTCCTGAAGCAGTGTTCTATTGAAAGTCGTAAAGATATACAGGGTGTTTCATTTAAAATAAAAATCATGAATACCCACCCGATTTGCATTTAATTAACTGTGAAAAGTCTTATTAAAATCAAAGTAGCCATATTAAAGATATTAAAATAGATTCATATATTTGCCTAACCCTGTATATCCTACGTTCCTTATGATATCTTCGTAAATAATGACGGGTTTTTAGACCATTCAGCATTAATTTCATTATGTCAAAATTTAATTAGCAAAGACAATTAAATGTAAGATGTGTTAATGTTACAACAGAAATGCCAAAATTGTTAATACAAAAGGTTTTAAAAGGAGTATGTTTTTGCCTTGCAAAGAATATCTATATACATAAGAATATTCAATTGCGGTACTTGATTTTTATATATTCCTTCAATCACTCCAGTTGTCAAATCAGCACGTTCGAAAATATATCCTGAAAATCATCAACTCAAACATTTGCGTTTTATTGACAAAATGCTTTGTTTATCGGTTTAAAATTTAAGTTACCAAGCAGAAGTTGCCCAGATTACTATTTTCAGTACAATTTAATCATTCATAATTACAGTACCTATTTTATTATTGAACTTCCGACAATAATTTTAAGAGAATCAATTCGTATAGGTCGAAGCAGACGTATAAGTGCAGTCATTAAATCATTTTGTTAGTGTAAAAATAAGGCGGAGTTTCCCCATTAAAATGAACGGTGGCGCCATGCAAATGCAATACCCAGAAATGAAAAACAAAAAAATAGGCAAGAACGTTGGCATCTACATGAAGAAACTCGACTCACGAATTGGGTATTCGAAATTATATATTTTATTCCTGCCAGCGAATCAGGTTCACCCTTGAAACTTGCCGCGTTCGTGATCTCTTCGAAACCACTAAAAACAGCCCTGGGTCCGACGGCCATAATGCATTTCAACCACATACATATGCATGGATACCATGCACCATTGCATATATGAATGTATATATGCAAAAGTTCTGCTATACGACTAGGGAGTCTCGCAGTGTAACCTAGGCCAATACACACGCGTCCAGTACAACCAACTACGTCCAGTATACTTACAAGTATGCATTATAATCACCATTTTCCCTTGTCGTTACTTCGTTCAACTATCCATTTAAAACAACCCTCATTTCCATCTCACTTTGACTCATTTCTATGATATTTCTCCGTTTTTCTCGCAACTACTATGTAATAAAGACGAGGTAAAATGGCAGGAACGATTTAATTCTAATTGACGGAGAGAGATATCAGACAGGGCGATGCACAATATTTACTTTGTTCCATTTTGGCGATGCGATGCTATGATTGAGGTCTCTTGCATTATTTATTGCTCTCACGAAACTTAGTCGCCTGAAAAGATGATATTACCAAGAATATTACTGCCCGCAATTCCATGGAAGGAGCGTGTGAATACGTTAGGGTAATTACGGGTCGGTTAAAATCTCGTCTCGAATCGGCTAAATTTCCCTTGCGTTTTACCAATCTCAGATTACGAACTTTACATGAATAGGCAGTAGTATTTTCGATACTGAAATGAGCGCCTTTATTTAATTCATGTGGAAATATTACTCTTCTTTAAAACCTGACACTCTAGTTTTATAGCTTACAATTTTATTTGCGACATAAAATATTTCTAGTGGACTTGTGGGAAATATAATTCCCTACAAAAACGGTCTGACGCATTTTGGTAATAAAATTTAAAAAAAAAAATCGAAAGACGTGGTGCCCAAAAGATTTTTATGTTCAAAAATATTTGTTTGTTATTTTTGCTTCTATGCTAAAGAGTTTTTATATAAAAGTTGCAGAAATTTCGAACCTCAACAAAATTTTCTTTAACCCCTACATTTGGCAAGATATATGAAATATCTCTTCACACCAGTTTTTCAAGATGGCCCCATAAGTTAAGGGTTACTGGTGGAGCAAAGTCAGTTACAGACTCATCAGGGCTTATCTCTTCAAGCTACAAAAGAAAAACAAAATAAATCGACTGTTATGCCCCAGTTTTATCTTTTCGACACTGGTACCCAAATTATTTTACTTTTTGAACCTCGTTCTATGTTGGGCTCGCTTGTTGTTGTAACGTATTTCCTATCCATTTTAGACTACCAGCTAGCATTTTAGGTCGATCATTCTGATAAAGATTAGCAAGGAACCACAAGAACATAAACAAGTGTTCGGGGAAAGTGGGCCAAATTTAGAGGTAGGGTAATTAAGTTAAAAAATTCACCGAAAAAAACACTTTTGCTGGTTCTTTTGTGTTAAGTAAACTTTCGCCTTTTAAATCTGCGATCAAAGATGGAATATTTCCTGCCTTACTCTAGAAAAAGATAGAGGTACCGATACCACATCTCACCAAAATCTTCAAAGCATGGATAGACTGCGGACATGTTCCAACTGCATGGCGGAAGGTGCGGGTAGTATACCTACCTAAGATAGGTAAATTATTCAGTCAAGTGCCAAAGTCACACAGATTAATAAGAGACACCGCGCTGACGGAACAGCCATTAAGTGGACAACCGGAAAAAATCTACGGAGGTCGCATTAGGGTTGGGGTGACTTATGGATGTTTCACCGCAACCTTTTCAGATCTTTTGTGATTCCCGTTTTACTTAGAAGACGCTAATTATCTTTGAGCACGGCGTCTTTGTGTAACTGTGGGGTTCTCCACGTCCAATACTAGAAACCTTGTCCTCGCCAGGCCTTCACATTGGCACAGCACATGAACTGGTGTTTCTTTCTCCTATTGACAGAATCTGCTGGTTGCGTCATCTGCCAGTCCTATGTTGTACATATGCCAATTTAGTCTACAATTACCAGTCAGCAGATCTACTATTATTTTGATAGTCTTCCTGTCTTTATTCAGTAGATTTCTGGTCAATTCAGGTCTCTGTTCCTTTAGGAATTCTTTTGCGTGTCTCTGGCCCGGTGATTTTTGCCACCACCCTCTGGACTGATTATATATCCACCCCTTGATGGATTTTTTAATTTGCGATTTGGTAGTGCCGAAAGAAAAGCCAGCGTCAACGAATGACCTTGATGAACCTCACCTGGTCAGCTGGTCCGCCGCCTCATTTCCTCTCACGCCCGAGTGGCTAGAGACCCAGGCCAATATATATAATTTCCTTTAGGTGCCCACTTCATTTAGGGCACTTACACAGGCCCAAATCACCTTAGAGTCCACACTTGTGGAGCTAATCGCCTTAAGTGTGGACTGACTGTCAGAGAAAATAGCGACGCTTTTACCTGGCTCGGTATATCTTTCTATTTCTCGGACACAGTGGTGTATTGCAGCAACCTCAGCTTAGAACATCGTCGTGTCTTTGCTGAAGCTTATCGAAAGAGCCTTTTTAGGCTTCCAGCTCCAACGCCGTAGTCAGTTTTAGAGCCGTCTGTATACCATTTTGAGCCCGCTCTTACTGGAGTATCTGTCACCCAGTCCTTCTTATCTGGTATTATAGGCTGATATTCCCTATCTAGGTTAAATTTTTGAACCATGGCATCACCTGGCATTCCTAAAACGGGTGCCTTCTTTAGTTTATCTAACGTCAGTGCTGTACGGCTTACTTATCGGTACTTGACTATGCAAAAGTCTGTGTACTGTGGACCTTGCAGCTCCTTGTATATAAATATGTATTGGTGGCAGGTTTGGAATTACTTCCATTGCGGTGGTAGGGGCGATCTCATCGCCCCTGTGGCGCACAGACACGCCAGCCTCTGTACGCCAGCCAGGGCTTTGACCACCCCCATCTACCGCACCTTTGGCTACCATACTATAGCTCCGTACGTTATCATGGGTCTAAGTACCCTTGTGTATAACCAGATAGTCATCTTGGGGCTCAATTCCTTCCACACAGCCTCCTGCACCTATCTAAGGCGATAGTGGCTTTGCTGGTTAATTTTTGGATAGGTGGGTTCCATGTATGTCTTTGATCAAACCATATCCCCAGGTATTTCGCCTCTTTGATATATTGAATCCTTTCGCCTCCTATCACTAGTGGCTGTAAGTCTTCTAGCGTTCTTTTTCTTGCGAACGTGACAACTTGTCATCTTTGAGCATTGACTGAATCGCTTTTGTGTACAACATTTGTCAACCGTGTTTAAAGCGGTTTGCATGCGCTCCACCAGAATCTTTGGAAACCATCCTCTAACAACTATAGTAAGGTCGTCAGCATATCCCAAGCAATGAAATCTTTTTCCGGTCAGCTTCCGGATTAAATCGTCCACTAGGGTAGCCAACAACAAGGGCGATAGAACTCCACCCTGTGGGCATCCCACTGCCGCCTCCGCTTCGATGGTAGCCTCACCAATTGTGAATGTGATTATCCTTTTTTCCAAGCTGGCATGACTTTTATTTTATCTTTACTTTTACCATTTGCTTTTTCTTTTTACAACGTACGTCGTAGTGTATTTATTTATAATTATATTTTCCTTTTATGAATGTTCATATTTTAAAATTTTACTGCACAATTACTTTGATCGTTTGGATTACAATATTTAACTCAAACTAAATCTTTTTTAAATTAAAAAAAAGGTAGTACTTTGTTTCATCTTTGCTTTCATTCACACTGTCTTCACTGCGGCTAGTTGATACCCTGAATAAGAGACTGCAAAAGACAAATACCTGGTGTCAGCTGCAACCGTTGCAGGATCTAAGTTTAATTCTCGTAAAATCCACTTCCTAAAGTCACGAGCAAGGTGTAACATTGACAGCGGCAAGAAGCGTAGAATCTTGCAGGATGAGAGCCAGTACGATCATTTCAATAATACGTAGACCAAAAGAACAAATCAAAAGTCAAAGTTTGCTTAAAGTTTTGTTTTCTTGGCAGGGTGATTGTGTGAATTTGAAACGATAAGAAACCGCCAAAAATGTGCCTTCCACCTCAACTAATCATTCATAAATTCAATAAAAAATCAATAAAAAGGTATATCTATAACAGCACATGCAATTTAAATTAAGAACGCGTCACTTTATCATCCGCGTTCTACCTGCGACCCCGTACTCTGACTCCCTCTACCGCAATATGTGGTACTACCAGTCAATTGGATTTGCATAGCGACAAGTGTAGACCACACGGAGAAATTAAGACGTAAAACAATGGATCGGCCAACGCCACCAATCAACCAGCTTGGAAACAGGCTCCCGAGCTCCGAGATTGCATTGCGAATGCCTCTCTTGTAAAGCCTATTTGAAATACGAAAGTGTCCCGCTAAGCCGAAGGCGCTATTTATAACAATTTTTGCGTCCGTTGTAACTAGCGATTTTAAATTAAAATTGTGTATTTTATTGGAACGACTGCGCGTATTGCTATAAGATCTCCGGTTTTATTGTTATGGGGTTTTCACCTGGAGTTTAATGTGTAAATGATGTGTACACAGCGCATACCGTGGAACGGTTGGTTTTCTATTATTTATAGATGCGTTTATCGGATGTGCATATTGTAAAGTTTTTATGGTTATAAAAGGAATATCAAAATTGTTAGAAAAGTTTAGATTAGGGTAAATTGGAGAAATGAGACGGCATCAAGGTCTTTCATTACAGTTAATATTTCTGGCAGCATTTAATAATAATAATAATATATACTTTATTTCAATATGTCAACAGAAACAGAATGGAAAACAAAACAAAGACACATATTGAAATCCTGAGGGGGCAATTCAAGCACAAAGTGCAAAAAGCAGAAAAAAAAGAAAAAAAATATTGACATAATGCTTGCTCCATTCTCAATTCTATTAACAAACTCGCATCACCACGCTACACACTGCACCTAAGCACATCCCTCTTGAAGTGAAATTTAAATGACGGAATTGACAATTTAGTAATATGTCCATGAATAGAATTATATACATGGCAGATGTTATATGAAAAACTTCGCTTGAACAAACTTGTCCTATGGCGGGGAATTGCGATTAAGTCCTGAAACCTTAAATTAATATTATGGACATGCGTTCGGTACCCAATTTCGTTATAGAGATATGGCGGTGTGTGAGTAATCAAGGTTTTATGATAGAAGACAGTAGCTGCTAATCTAAATCGTTTTCCATATTTAACCAACCAGATTCGCGCAGTTTACAAGATACGTGATTCCACTTAGGCAGACCACAGATAAATCGTAAACAAGAGTTTTGAATTTTTTGTATACGTTGCTTAGTAGCAACATCAAGACAAGGAAATATCAATGGAATGCAATAATTAAACTGCGATAATACCAGGGCATCACATAATAATATTTTAGTTTTTTTATCAATAGCCGCATCACGCCGCAAATCACTGTTGCGACAACCAAACACCATTACAGATGATTTCTGGGAATTCAAAACTAACAAATGATTTGTGAATGTTTTTAGCAACAGTTGTAAATCTTCATTAATTAAAGATACCGCAGTGTCCGACTCATAAGGGAAAAAAGAATAGTAGACTTGCGTATCATCTGCGTACATATGATATCTACAAGTTTTCAGGGATGACATCACAGACGAAGTATAAATTGCAAATAAAAGAGGACCAAGAATAGAGCCCTGTGGCACACCAGCATTTACATAAGCCAAATCCGACAATTTATCCTGTATCTTCACAGGCTGAAACCTATCCGATAGATATTGTTCAAAAAAATTAATAGAAGAGTCCTCAAGAGACCCCAAGAAACCTCAAAATCAACAAAAGCAGCCGATGATCTACAATATCAAACGCTTTACTGTAATCTAAAAGTACCAGAATAGTAATTTTTCCCTTATCAGTTTATGATATAATTTATATAATTGATTTCTAAGTCAAAAGAACAAAATCCATCATTGGGCACGCAATGACATGGTCTTGTAAAGTTTTTTTACTGTTGGGCAAACAAAGAATTATTTTTTATGACAGGCATAAGTGTTATGACAGATACGAATCTTTTTTTATTAAACAAAAAATACGGGTTCAGAAATTCTGGTGACCCCAAAATTTATTGTGAAATATATCACGTGACTCCAAAGACATAATGAAGAGGTGGCAAGAATACTACAAAGAGGTACTGTTTGTCTATAGAGGTTAGTTTGAAAAGGAGTACCGACCGGACTTCGTTAAGGAATAAACTAAGCTGTATGGGTAATACGGTCTATTTAATAAAACTACTTAATCACCTCAATATTTCGTCATATATGTATTTTATGACTTCATCAGGCGGGAATCTACAATATTACAAAGGATATGAACCAACAGTAATGAAAGATGTAAAAATAATACTTACAAATTCAAATATAATAATAAAATTACACGTATTTTGAATTTAGAATTTTTTAAAAAGTCAAAAAAAACATTATTGTAAATAAGGTAATGTTACTAGATATTATGTAAAATGTTACAATAATTATGGTTAAGTTTATTTGTGTCTGTTTTGAAATTAATTGAATTTTGATTACTGTTAATATGAACCATTTCTAGAAATAACCGCTTTTTGTAATTATTTTCAACATCAAGAATTTTAGTATTGTCATAATTAAAATGGTGGTCTAAATGTTGAAAATGTAAAGACAAAGCATATGAACGTTTACCTATGCGACTATCACTTTTATGTTGAGTCCTTCTATTTTTTAACATTTGAGAAGTTTGACCAATATAACGACCTTGACAATCACGACAAGGAATATTATATACCAAATCATTTGGTCCAAAATTGGTATCTTGTCTTTAGCTTTTGTAAAGATTGTTTTTATGGTTGTTTAATTGTACTTCGCAATTTTGATATTTTTAAAATCTTTAAAATGTTTAATTATATTATTAGTAAACCTTCTACGAAAGGTAATTTGTATTATTTGAAAGTGATAGTTTTATCAGTATTTATATGTTCATGCAAGGAATTTGGAGAAAATATTAATTTGGAAAGAATATTTTTAGGGTAGCTGTTATTGGAAAAAAATTTAAATAACTTTTTTAAATTATCGTTAAAAATCTTATGTCGCTAATTTGTGTAATTCTGTTTTTCATAGCGATCACAGTATTATATTTCTGATTTATAGGATGATTAGAATAAAAGTTAATAAATCTACCAGAAGATGTCGTTTTTTGATACCAATCTAATATGATAATGTTATTCTCTGATCTTATAACTTTGGTATCAAGAAAAGGTACATAACACTCATTTTCCAATTCAGCAGTGAATTATAAATGATTATTATACGAATTAAATATATTTAAAGTAATATCTACCTTATCATTAGGTATGGAACAAATAATGTCATCAACATATTTAAAAATAAATGGAATTTTGAAAGGTAATTTAGGTATAACAGTATCTAATAAGTAAGTATAACAATCATTGCCAAAATTGGACTAATTGGGGAACCCATTGGTGTACCAAAAATATGCAGATAATATTTATTCATAAAAGAAAAATAATAATTATTACAAACAAAACGTAATAATAGTATAAAATTATCTTTCGAAATTGTAATGCGTGGTTCAATTAAAGACCATTTTTGTATCAGAATATCAATTAGTAATTCTATTGAAATATTTCTAAATAACCACACAATATCAAAAGATATCAACATAAAATTTTGAGGTATAATCATTCTGTTAATAGTACTGACAAAAGTGAAAGTATCTTTAATATTATAAGAAGTATTTTCAGAGAAGGCCAAAGTAGGAATGTTTGATAAAAATTTTGCTAAATTATATGTAATACAGTTAACCGAGCTAACAATGGGACGCATCGGTATATTCTGTTTATGTATTTTTGGTAAACAATATAATTTAGATGGTACTGCTTTATATGTGGTAATATGTTTAGCATCATTATCACTCATTTCTTTTTTTGTTTTTATTTTTTTTAACCAAGTTCATTGTGTCTTCTCTGTATAACTAAAGTTGGATCTCTGTCTAAAATCTTATAAGTTCTTGTATCATTTAAAAGTAATTCTGTTTTTTCTATACAGTTTTTTTTATTCATTGCTACAGTACATCCACCTTTGTCAGCTTGTAAAATATATAAATTTGGATGGTCTTTTAAAAATTTGTTTGTTTTTGCAAATGTTTGTGTAATATATGAATTTGGAAGGAATTTAGATTTTGATAAATGATTTGTGACATTATTAGTAATTCTTGCTGTTATTAAATATTGAGGTGATTAAGTAGTTTCATTAAATAGACCGTATTACCCATACAGCTTAGTTTATTCCTTCTAGAGATTAGTATAGTTTTGATTTACCGTCTTTAGTGTGCATATTATGCCAATGTTTTTTTTATTTAAAAAAAAAATCATGACAATAAAGAGTTATTTCAAAAAAAAGGTTCCGGCCTCCTCCTAATGTTTTGCCTAAACATTACAGTACATTTATTTATCGTCCTGAGGAATTAGCGAATAATTTAAAACATTAATTTCGAGAATGGGGAAGACATAAAAGTTTTTTAAAATGTTTTCAAACATATTTTTTTATCATCTTCATTATTTATACACATGTGCAACGATTTATACTCATTTTATTCCCGATACTGTCTTTTTCACGTAGCTAAAACTGGGCTTAATATCTAAGCTGCTACTAAGATGCATACACAACATTATCATCCTGTCATAATGTTATGGAAACCCATTCTGCTCGTTAGCTTCTTATATGCCGAGAGTAAAAACTAAATAACGCCATTACTGTACTGGTAGAGGCTAAAAAAGTCTCCTTACTCCCCCGCAGCGAAAAAAGGAATGGAACCGGCTTGTTCTCCATGCATTTTTAACGACCTTCACTGTATATTTAATTATTGTAATATTTATAAAAGCGCTCCACGGGCAAGGGCTCCGTACTCCGGCTAACCGAGGGTTGGAAAAGACTTCGCCCGTTTTAAAAAAAAAAAAAAGTAGCAGAGCGCCTGGTTCCCCGTCCAAGGTCTAATTTACTTTCGCCAAGTTTTATTATATATATAAAAAGGGCTCTCAGTTCTCGTCAAGAGAGCGAGTGAACCGACGAGTAAGTTCGGCGAATTTATTACAATACTTCTTGGGCAAGAAAATAAAAAACTTCTCGGATGGTGTCGCGGATTGTGTCGTCGAGAAGAGAGACGGGCGATATTACGAGTGGGGATTCCGGTATATGTTGGGTCTTATATAACGAACTGCTAAAGACAAGGCTCAAGGAACGCATCAGAATAAACGGTGTCGTTGTAATTTTAAAGTCCTTTAGACCTTGTTAGGTGGAAACTTTGGGTAATGGTCATTTTTTGATGGATGTAATAAAAGTTTGGAAGTCGGCGCTCTCGCTTACTTTTTTTCCTCTTAAGGAAAGGGAATAAAAAGTAAGAAGTTTACGCTAGCATTTATCGAGATGGTTTTATTACGAAGATCTAGAGAGAGTTGTCGTGTGATGCACCAAAAGTTTACGTATTATACACAGGTCTTTGCTCCAACGTCTGCGTGAGTTTTTAACAGATAACGTTGAATTAATTCCAACGTGGATGTAAGTTGTTTCGGATATTCCATGTTCAAATTGTGTGTTTGTACGACTAACATTTCCTTGCGTTTACACACGTCTTTTGAGACCGCGCATTGGTTGCGTTAGGCCGTTCGTCCACCGAGAAAACCAAAAGCTAGCAACTGGTCGCAAGTTACTTCTCCATACACTAAAGAAACCTAGAATCAGATCGCATGTCGCCGTTTGATAAAGATATTGGTACTGGCTAAGGCTGGTATAACCTGCTCTTTATGCGGAGCAGGTGCACCAGCTTCGACTCCGGCTCTGAACCTGGTGCAGGAAATCAGGTTCACAGGTCTACAAGTCTACTTCTAAACTCTACTCTTTTTTATTACACTAATAGCACAAATGCAGAAGCAAATGTAACGAAGTGGGAAGATTGATATATTTGAATATTCCTAATTTAGTCGAGTGTCCTCCTAGAACGTGCCCAACTAAAGATGTTGTTTGTAGTCGTCCCTGACCGATAACTATCCACTTTTAGAATGTGTAACTTCAGGTTCAAATTTTCTTTTGTTTTCCCCCTCTGTTGTTTTTTTATTTTCGATTTTTTTAACAATTTTTCCAGTTTGTTTATTTCTTTACTTTTTTTTCTAATTTTTATTTTTTCAATTTTCACTTTTTTAAATCCTTTTTACTTTTTTAATTTTTTTTAACTTTAACATTTTTCATTTCTTGCCTTTTTATATTATATACTTTATATACTTTTTTATGTTTTTTTCGTTTGTTTTTACTTTCTT
>RXPK01001129.1:0-91667 GCA_004143645.1 Protaetia brevitarsis
TCAATTATGAATTTAGAGAAAGGTCTCTACCAGTCAGTTGCTATTTTAATATATCTAACGGCTATAAATTATTGAGAAATATAAAATTAAATTACTTTTTTTTTTTGCTATGTAATGTTCAAGTTTTAATCTCATATATATGATTATTACAAACTCCAAATAAAGGTTTTTTTTTTCAAGAATTTAGAGTTGCTAGAGATATTAAAACAGCAACACATAAAAGGATCTCTTAAATCCTTCCTTTATCACGAACGAATGTTGCTAATTTTGTTATTTGTGTAGGCTCGATAAGTTTTGTAACTCTCAGGAAAGTTATATTGAAAAAAAAGTTTTAATTATAGAACGTGGAAGTATCGATTAATCATACACAAATTGCAAGCATAAGAAACCAATTTGTTTTTGAAAGTTTCATTTCCAATTAATTTAAACTACCTTAAATGAATTTTCATTTTACGTCTAAACGGATTAACTCGTCTCTCTCTTTTTTTTTATCGGAGCGTCAAAACTTCACTCCTCAAGAATTAATCAGCTAAAGGCGGAGTCTCACCGATCGAGAGATAGAAATAAAACACCTCTGGACAGGCCGATAAAAGAGAAGAAGGAACGAAATCGGAGATAATTAAAATTTCCCAATCGAATCTGCGACAAATTATATCGAATTAATTGCATTCTAGTACCTTTCCCATCGTTTTCATCGATAACCGAATTCGTTCTACCACTCGTCCTAAGTAAGAGAAGGGAAACAATTGAATCGTTACCCTTCTAAAGGACCTCGACGTTCAGAAACAACCGAACACTCTCTCCGACACGACAAGGGAAAGGATTTAGATAATTCGGGTTCGGAAAATCGTAATTACTAGCCGGGGTAATTATTATTTTGACGTTAATTCGTTCGAGGTGACTTCAAATTGATTTAGGTGGGGTGATTTCCATGGAACGCGAATGGCGAATTAACGATTTAGGACGCGGAGGTATCGAGCTTAATTGTGGGGAAATTACGGGTAGATGTTTTGTATTTGAATCGATGTTTTGTGTGTATTTGAAACGTAAAAGCTGTAAATCATGTGTGATGTAATAATGTTGGAACTTTTGGGGCATAACGAGGTATTGTGTGAATCTACTCGAATGTATTTGTGACCTGGATGGCCTTAATGACTTCTTTGTCATGGACCCTATTACTAACAAGTATGTACACTCGACTCGAAAAAAAGATAAAAAGAAAGATTGCGTATGTGCAGATTCTAAGAATTATTTTTTTTATGGAAGTCTTTGACGGAAACTACAAAGGTCAAATTCTGCGAATGTAAATCTCTAACCGAAAAAGTTATGGCACTTTTGTCGCATACCATAAAGGATATTAGCTTTCGGGACGATTTTCAGCATAAATAGCTTTCCTTTGTCGTTTACTTTAGCTATTGTGGATGACATCCTGACAGCATCCGATGATGGGAGATTAACTGTACTGATACTGCTCGATTGTAGTAAGGGATTTGATACGGTCAATCAAGAAATTCTAAACCGTATTCTGGTTTTGGAAGCTTTATGTAACTTTGACCTTGTTTTGATCACATCACACCTATCTGGGCGATCACAGAATGTTTTATATAACGACAAATCTTCTAGAATAGTGGTTCTCAAACTGTGGTACGCGTACCCCTCAGGGGTACGCGAAAGTTTTTAGGAGGTACGCGGCCGGCCAACAATAAAATAAAACAACCCGGGACACGTATGGACACGTTGACGTGCGCGCGCCACTAAGGGCTTAGTCATCAGAGTGGGGCTGTGTGGCCGGCCAAGCACGTGTCACTGCACTGCAGTAGCATTGCCTGTTATTACAAGCTCGCTCTCAGTATTGTGTTATTTTTGTGGTGTGTTGTGTTATTCTGCGGACACTCAATCCTGTTGAAACACGTTTACGGACATCTGTTTGAAAACTGAGTCAGGTACCACGTAAGTGAATTTTACAATAAAAATTAACAATGGATAAATGGCTCCTAAAGAAAAGGTCTCATGAAGATCTGCATCAAAATTCTGGGCCATCAACTTCACAAATGAAAGTAGACCTGAACGTCTTGTTACTAATGAGCAGCTCAAGGAAAAAATAAAAAAACCCGAAAAACTGGCAAATTAATATAAAAGTAAAAAGAGAAAATATGACAAGTTGTACTTAAAATTAGGTTTTACTTGGACTGGAAGCTCAGGCGAGCCTAATCCACAATGCGTTGTTTGTTCAGAAATTTTATCAAACATTCTATGAAACCTTCTCTTTTAAAACGCCATTTTGAAAGCAAACATGAGACTAGTCAAAAGGAGTTACGGTACTTTGAACGTCTTTTGGAAGATTTGAAAAGTAGGAAAAACACGATAAAACACTTTCTGGTGCAGAACAAATGAAAGTGCTCTAAAAGCTTCTTACAAAGTTAGTCATTTAATTGCGAAGTCTGGTAAAAACCATACTATTGGTGAAAACCTAATCCTCCCTGCCGCAGCAGAAATTGTTTCTTGTATGTTTGGAGAGAACGGGGCAAAAAGAATTACAGCAATTCCATTATCAACTGATACAGTTTCAAGGAGAATTAGTGATATGGCGTATGACACAAAAGAACAACTTGTTGGAGCAATTCGAGCTAGTCCTTGCTTTGGTATACAACTCGATGAAACACGGATGTCGCTGGCCTAGGCCAACTGATCGTTTTTGTACGTGGCATTTTTCAAGATGAAATATTTCAAGATATTTTATTTTGTAAGACACTTAAAACATCGACAAAAGGTGAAGATATTTTCAATTTGTTAGATTCTTTTTTTTTCCGAAAACCAGCTCGAGTGGAAAAACGTGTGTCAGTGTGTATGGATGGTGCTAAGGCTATGAGCGGTCACATTACAGGCTGGTGTAGGCCATATTAAAACGGTTTCAACTGCGTGTAAGTTCACTCATTGTGTCCTTCGCCGAGAGGCTTTGGTGGCTAAGCACCTCCCTGATGAACTTAAAGATGTCCTTGATCAGAGTGTGAAAATTGTGAACTTCATAAAAACTAGGCCCTAAAATCCCGTTACTTTAAAATTCTATGCCAGGATATGGGGGCCTCCATGAGAACTTATTGCTACATACTGAGGTACGATGCTTTCTCGGAAATGTTTGTCGTCGTGTATTTGAACTCCACAAAGAATTACATATTTTTTTTACCGACACAAATCCCATCTGTCTTCTGTACTTACTGATTTGATTGGCTTTTGAAGTGGCTTATTTAAGTGATATTTTGGAAAACTCAACATCTGGAATTTATCCATGCAAGGCAGTGTTTCTGATATTTTTAATATAGAAAAGAAAGCTGATGCAATGGTAAAAAAGATCATTCTCTGGAAAAACAATAGAAAATAACAACTGCGAGCCGTTGAAAAGATTACTTACATTTTTTGCAAGATAATGAGAAAAACATATCTGATTTCACTGAACTCAAGACTCAAATGGGCCAGCATTGAATGCATTGAAGATCCGCATAAGAGAGTACTTTCCATTTTTGGAGAAACAGTGTAACTGGATACGTGACCCCTTTAATGCTGATGCTATGGACACTAACCTGACTATCTTTCAAAAGGAACACCTCATTGAAGTATCATGTGATCCACGTTGAAAAACAAATATTTGACTGCTGGTCATACATTGTTAGATTTCTGGATCGGTATTGGGAAGGATACAAAGAACTGTCAAGCACTGCTGTTAAATTTCTTGTTGAGTTTTCCACCACTTATTTATGTGAAAAGGGTTTCTGAAGTTTAACCTATCTCAAAAATAAATCTAGAAACAAATTAAATGTTGAAGATGATTTAAGATTGTATTTAACCAAGTTAAAACCCAATTTTGATAAACTGTGCAAATGGAAACAAGCTCACCCTTCTCACTAATCTCTTTGAAAGTAAGCGCTTTTTGTTCTTTAAATTTTGTGTGTGTTTGTTTTTAATGTAATAAAAATGTTTGTAAACAATATCTCTTTGTTTTTATTTAAGCATGATGCGTAATTTAGTTTCAATGGTTAACACTATACTTCTATGCTACATAGAAGGCTTTAAGATTTGTTTAATATTTTAATTATAGTTTACTTAGTACCGGTAACTGAGAAGGGGTACCTAAAATGTTTTGTGGGAAAAAGGGGTACAGTGTCTAAATAAGTTTGAGAACCACTGTTCTAGAACGTTGGAAATATCACATGAAGCTCTTCAAGGCGATATGCTCAGCCTTCTTCTATTCTCAATATATACATCTGGATTGTATGATGTGCTACTTTATTGCAATTATAACCTCTATGTCGATGATATATATGTACTTTTTGTCATCTGAGTAGAGGATGGCTTAACAATACGGATCTTGAGAAAATTACTATTTTCCAGCAGTGTCTTCGGATTAATCTTATCTAAACTCAATTCATCCTGTTTGGCTCTCTAGCAGGACTGTTTCATCGATTGGACTGTAAGTAGCATCATCCACCAGGCCTATATTGTACATATACCTGCTTAGTCTACAATGCCCAGTTAACAGCCCTACTATCACTTTGACAGTCTTCTCGTCTTTATTCACAATCAGTAGGTCTTTAGCAAAATCAGGCTTGTGTTCCTTTAGAAACTCTCTTGCCTGTCTCTATCCAAGTGACTTTACCACTACCCTCTGGACTTATTATGAATCCATTCATTGATGGACTTTTTAATTTGCGATTTGGTGGTGTCAAAAGAAAAGACAGCCCCACCGAATGACCTTGGCGAGTCTCGCCTGGTCAGATCGTCCAACGCCTCATTTCGCTTCAGGTTTGAATGAATGGGAACTCCGGCTAATTTTTAGTTTCCTTTGGATGTCCATCTCATTTAGGATGCTTTCACAGTTCCAATTTTGCTTGGAGTTAACACTTACGGAAATAATCGGTTTTAAGTGTGGATTGCCTGTCAGAGAAGATCGCTTTTACCTAACTTGATTTATTTTCCAATTTCTTTAGCACAATGGACAAATGTTGCGTTGAAGTTTAGGTGATGTAGTCTCTTTGGCTTCACATCCTCATATTAATAGTTGGTAGAGTGGGTGTAGTTAATTTTTGTCTAATGTGACACCAATAAATTCCTTATTATTATTATTACTATTATCTGTTGCCCAAAAGCTTGTACAACAAAACTGTATTTCCGTTTGTTTAAAGCTGTTCACGCTATAAAGGCGACCTTTCTTTTTATAGCATTTTCCATGAACCAGAAACGCTTGGTTCCAAGGATTTGAGTCCATAAAATCAAATGTAACTACTCCTATCACACCATTATCGGCCGTATATCACCCCAACACATCTACTATGTTTATGGTTAGATCGTGCGAGTCTACATATGAACGCCATAGGGTAGGTGGTATTGGCAAAGTTTTTTCTTCCCCAACCGTTCCTTGGAGCTTACTGTCTAAAGTCATGCATTCTCGCTCGTGCTTTTCATTTATAACACACCTATTAGTCTGTAGTTTCGCGATGTCTGGTAGATACGTGGCTAAATGCAAACGTATGTGTATAAGTGACATTATCTGCTTCTATATATGGGTCTAGCGTTAATGTCTGTAAGTAGGTTGACTCATTGGGATTTCCTTCTAATGTATGTTGGGCTTAAAAGCCACGAATAAGCTTGTAAGTCGTTTATTCGTACTGTCGAGGATTTACTTTCACTCTTATATATATACACGAACAATTAGTTAGGTACTTTGCATGAGGATAATGCTATTATTGAAATAATATATACGATATTCTATTTAAAATGAAGCAAATAAATAAATTAGAGATTTAGTTCAGGAATTTGCTGATGTCTATGTTATGGTGATAATAATGATTAATTACTATCAGTATTGTGAAGTATCACCAAACAAGCTCGTAACACCTACGTTTTGGTACTGGCAAGGCTTCTGGATGAGGTACTGGATGAGTAACAGAAGACAAAGTTTTCGTACAGCAAAAGTAGCAATCACAAAAATGGTCTGACAAATCATACATCTTGCAAATGGCATAGCGCTGTGCTTACCTTTTGACGAGCCCCTCAGAGTAACACCACGCCATGCGCAGCAAATGGCAAGAGCCCACTCCTTGTCCTGAAATTTAATTTTTAGACCAAAATAGTGGAAACATAAATTTTCTATTAAAGGCGTATATTCCATTTATGTCGTTGGGTGGTGAATTCTCTACATACATAACAGAAGCTGTTGGGATTATTTGTACACGCACGGGACATTGATGAAATGAAAAGACGTTCAGCAATCACAAACAGACTTAAATTGAATCTAACGAGACGTGCGTAGCTTCCTATATACCCGCAAAGCCAGAAATCTAGAAATTCCTAATTTCATTGGCTCCTGAGCACAATGAGGTTGGTTTGAATGCTGTGACGTAGGAAACAGGTATAGGCATGTTCAAGCATGTCCACTCACTGCTCGGCAGTACAGTATATCTTGTAATATTTTTCTTATATTAAAGTCACTTTGAAATTCTGTAAAAATTTAATGTACTTTTTGAAAAAGCTATTTAAAAAAATTTCTGCTAATCCTGGCGTGATGGTGCAAATTTAAAATTAGTTTCAGAATCAGCACGAAAAACGACATAAACTACACGTAATGGTGTATGAGAAAAAAATTATGTTGGGTTGTGTAATGTGGGATGCAAGAATGGATCATTCAGAGTGCAAGAACTGGTGAGTGCCAGATATTGGAACACAACAATATTGTTTATATTCATACATAGGGGCAGAAGCCTAGGAATGTCAAAAATCACAGCCCGAGAGCAGGCAAATTGGATCAAAGAAGAATGCAATGAATACTGGAACAATACAAGCAGGGAAAGTTATGACCATCAGAGAAGAAGGCTGAAGAACTGGTGCAGCATGTTACTTGCTCTCAATTTTCTTTGAAATAATATCTAATGGATTAGATTAGATTAGATTAGGATTGGGGTGGCCTATCTGCTTCACCGCGACCTTTTCTGATCTATTGTAATGCTCTTTTTCCTAAAGGACGCTCTCTAATTTTACCCTCTTAATTAAAGGCCTATCATCTTTGAGAGCGGCTTCTTCATGTAGCTACTAGCTGTGGGGTTCTCCTTCCCTATTATTAGAATCCGTGGAAACCAATGGAATACCTTTCGAAAAAAAATCATGGTTTCTAAATACCACTGTTTTTTGATCTTATGTTCACCAATTTACCGTATAACCTCACCCTATAATAATCTATTCTAGCAAGACCATCGGCGTAAACACATTCACCAAGGACTCAATATACAGTAACTTTATGGCCCATATCTACCGGTTTTTCCCACCTCGAAATATGCGCACGCTCTTCTGGGAACTTAAAAGTTATGTTATCACACAAGGGTATGTCTACCATAACTGCTCTGGAGGGTTTTCTGGATTTAGTATATAATGCTTATGAAAGTAATGAGTATTATGTTGCTTTGCTTTGTGATCTTAGCAAAGCTTTGACTGTGTTGATCACGACATCTTATCCTTAAATTACGCTACCTTGGTATTAGTGAGGGAGCTATTCTTATGCTGAAATCCTACTTAACGGATAGATATCAATATGTATCAAGGAGTGGGCTGACTTCTGACTATCTCCCGATGACAAAGGGTGTCCCGCAGGGTTCAGTATTAGGTCCTATCCTCTTTTTGTTGTATATAAACGATATAACTAATTCCAATGTTAATGTTGATTGGGTATTATTTGCTGACGATACAACTATAAGTTGTAGAGCAGATGCAGAGGATGTGGCTATGGATGCAATGATAGGTTACAAGTCCTCACTACTAGATTGGTTCAATACGAACAAACTTGTATTGAATAATAATAAAACTCAGTGCATAACATTTTCATTAAGAAAAATTAAACAGGAATCAGATCCTGTTAAACTTTTGGGTTTGGTGATGGACAGCAAATTATCTTGGGTGGCACATATTGATTATGCTGCAACCAAATTGGCCTCAGTTGTTTTCGCTTTACGAAAACTGGCTGACATTGTTTCTAATGATATACTTAGAATGGCATATTATGGCATGATGCATTCTGTTTTGACCTATGGTATCTTTCTGTGGGGTCACTGTGCACAGGCTGCCAGATTATTTTGGTCTACAGCGAAAAGCAATTAGAATTCTTGGTGGACTCTCATTTAGAGATGACTGTACAGAAAAATCAGAGAACTTAAAATATTAACTTTGCCTTCGATGTATATTCTGCAGTGCGTGAACTATGTAAAATGTAACATCGATAAATACAGTATGGTGCGTGATGCTCACCATTATGGTGTCAGAAATTCCAGTGATTTGTTGCTGGATTATACCAGGTTAAAAAAACTAGGTTGGGGCCAACTATTATGGACCGTTGTTCTATAATAAACTCCCATTGGAACTTAGAGTTGCCGACTCTAATAATACATTAAAGAACTGTTGATATCGAAAGCCTATTGGTCTATCCAGATTTTATAAAAGATAAATTGTAATTTTTGTTTTAATTGTTAGTCTTAGCGTGTTGTATATATGTATAATGAAATTCTCTATATATATGTAATTATATTATTGACGAGTGTAAACAACTTGTTTGGAATGGCACAATAAACTATACTTACTTACTTACTTACTTACAAGATAAAAGTTTATATTCCCTTCTACCGTCTTTGTTCCACTTCGTCGTGTTTTTTTTTTTTGTTTTCGTGCCGAATTTAAAATTTAAAGTAAGAGCCGTACAAGAGTACGTTTTACTGCAATTTTGCGAACGCCACTGAAGGCCGGAGCGCGTCGTAAGCTTTTCCTTTTCTTCCGCGGCAACGCGCCTCCGTAATGAGACGGACCCCGAATAATATGATGAAATATTTCGGCTTAAGGGCACGCGCTATTCGAGGACGTGGTAAGTTTATAGGTCGAGAGAATTCCTGCACGGATGAAACGGGCTGCTTTCGTAATGCTTAGGCGTGGAATATGCTAAGGGATAGAGGCAAACTGTGTAGGGAAGGAAATGGTGAGATTTTCATCTTTATTTTTGATGATGATGAGATTTGAAATTGAATTCGTATTAGTAATAATAATGTATATTCTCCAATAAACAAACCGCTAACAGGACAATCATAACAATCTACAGTCCAACTAAAAACTGATGGTAAATTTACTTCACCGGTGTGCGAAAAGACATAAAATATAAAGTGAAATTACAACAGAATGTGTGTAAACCGTAGATTACCACAAACTAAGTGTAACTTTGCCTGGTAAATCGATTTTGATGGAAAAATACTTCAATAAATGAAGTAATTTTTCCCCACTTAGGGTTTACTTCACCGGCGTGTGAAAAAACATAAAATATAAGGTGAAATTACACCACAATGTGTGTAAACCGTAGATTACCACAAACTAGGTGTAACATTGTCTGGTTAATCGATTTTGATGGAAAAATACTTCAATAAATGAAGTAATTTTTCCCCATTTAGAGTTTACTTCACCGGTGTGTGAAAAGACATAAAATATAAAGTGAAATTACACCAGAAAGAGTGTAAACTTCAATAAATGAAGTAATTTTTCCCCACTTCGGGAAATTTATTTAGTGGCAAAGAAAAATCTGAACTAAGGAGTTCAGTGTTTCTCGGTTTCTCAGTTTTTCAGCGGCGGGTACTAAAGGGCACAAGGGCACGTGCCCACCCAACCACCAAGATAAATACAGAAAAAAAATCGCATGTAAATTCAGTCCGTTATTTTATTTTATTATTATTACATATTTTTATAACGATGGTATCAAAGTTTCCTTCCGCACCACAGACGCTAGCGCATTTGCGAACGCTCAAAACTATGTTCCGGGGCACCATTTCCGATGTACCCATTTGGAGTATGAATCGGACGATTTCGTTTATCTTCGCCACATGCGCTAATACGGTCGCCTTGGGGCACGCAATTTCGTGTCTCCAGTTAACGTCTTGCATTCGTTGCGACTGCATCGTTTTCAACGCATACCGCGCATGTGTGATTTCAAAACGGTTGAAGTGACGTTTATTATTAATGATGGAAGTTAATTGAGTGCACAAATCTTAAAAAAAAACCCGCTCTCATTTGAGGAAAACTTTTAATTAAGAGAAAGGAAGGCCTATTCCTGATCTTCAAATAAACACACTTCCACAAGTAAAACTCGAATTTACAATAGAGTATTCAATAAAAATGTATATGAAAAATATTGAAGTGCGAGTTTCACTAACAAATAATTATTTGCTTTATCTGCTTAATTTTAAGAAAAGAGTAGTAGGTGTTGAATAAACAAGGTTAAATGATTTAAAGCATATCGCAGAGAGGGCAAAAAAAACAAGAAAATTCCGTTTCTTACATCAATGCATGGGTGGATTTTGGTGTTCTAGGCAAAGTGGACATACGTAAACAGTTAGACAGTGCTTATTTGCGACATAAAATTACGTGCAACCACAATGTGGGATAAAATCGTCATATTTTGCGTCAATTAATTATGTGTTTAAAGAAAACTGAGAAATCTTATCCTATGTTGGACAGCGTAAAATTGAAAAGTGAACTTTCAGTAATTTATGAGCGCGATGACGTGTGTGACATAGGTGTAGGTGGTGTTTTGCCACTTTTAGTGTTCATAACACATAACAACTTAAAAAAAAAACTTTGACGGAAATATATAAACTGTTGGATATTATTTGTACAACCCCCATGTCGACAGCAGTATATGAACAATGTTTTTCCACCCTTAAACGCATTAAAACTTTTTTGAGAAGCACAATGTCAGAAGATCGACTGAACGCATTTTTATAACAAAGTCATAGACGTCTTTTCCAGCATGAAAAATAGGAAAATGGATTTTATGTACAAAAAATAGGCAACTTCTTATTTTGTGCTCACCCTCTTTCATAACTAGTAATGAATGCTGATGATACCAGTGCAGTGGTATCTGGTGATAATATTACTGAGAGTAAAAATAAAGCGAACATATTATTGGAAAATGTTACAACATGGTTTTCCAATAATAAATTATATTTTAAATTCTAAAAAACCAAATATGTAATCTTTCATAATGTACACAAACAAAAAAGACCTAGACATACATTGTTTCGCCGAAAATAGAGAAATTGAGAGTTGTGGAAGAAATAAAGTTTTTAGGGATAAATTTTGATTCAACATTAACATGGAATTCACATTGTAATCAACTTAAAAACAGCGATGTATTCTTGGCGCAAAAAAGAATAATACGGTGTCTCGCAAGTATTAACAGCAGTGAGCAGTGAGACTTAAAAAATTCAAATACTGCCGGTACCATCTGTACATATATATGATTAATAAATTATACATATAAAAATAAAAATTAAATTCTTTCAAACAGTGATTCCATGCACATAACAACCAGATTTAAATCAAATTTTCATATTCCTTCCATACATAAAGATACGTGAAAATTCCACAAATGTTTTGGGTTTAAAGCTTTTTAATGCTTTGCCTCAGAACATGAGTCCATAGAAATGACAATAAATTTAAACGTAGTGTTAAGTCATATCTTGTTAAATCATATGATTACTCTCTGAAGAGATATTTAGGCATAATGAATGAATTTTCTTGTTGCTGTGGTGTTCTGGCATCCGCAGTCGATGCACTAGTTGGTTACCTTTTTAAACATTTTTTGCTTATTGTTTGTCCAATTGTATATTATATTGTGGTCTTGTCTTTACCTATTTGTCTTTTCATATTTTTAAATTTATCTTTTCATATTTTAATATTAACGTAATAAAGCATAACGTGTGGTACATACTTATTGTATTGTCACAATAAACATTATTATTATTATTAATAGTAAAATATCATATTTAAAATATTATAATACTATATATTAAATTGTTCTATGATATTTAACTTAAGACACTTACTTTTTTATATAATGATTTTATATTTGTTTGACTAACCTGAATTTTATAGGTGTGCCGTATTTATAGTTTATACAGTGAGGGTCGAATGCCCCCCCCCCCTCCCTTGATAACTTTGAATGGTTATGAGATAGAGCAATGAAACAAAATCCAAGTGAATTAGAGATATTTGTGATTTTTTGCCATTAGATATACGAACATTGCTTCTGATGTAAAATAGAGGGCGTAGCTATCTTTAAAATTTTAAAATAGGAAGTGATTCATTTAGGGAAGCTCATTTGGAAAGATATTTCGTATTACTTTTATGGCAAATGCAAACAGTTTTACGATTTTCGAAATTTTTTTACCAACTTATCCAAGATTAATAATTGGAGTATCTTACAGTTACTTTTTCGAATAGCCCTCGTATTCCCGCTTTTTGGATATAGTGTACAGAAACCTGTAATTTATAATCTATAACTAGACACCCACACATACACAATACACTGCAGATAAGACACTTTTGCGAAATTTTGCAAAAACTCATATTGTAAAATAGTCATATTTTACAGCAATCGCTTCCTAAGTCACATAAAACCACAATATTTAACGAGCTATAGAAAAAGTAACGTAAGTACTCTCAATTTAATCTTGGATAAGTTGGTAAAAATTTCGAAAATCGTAAAACTGTTTGCATTGCCATAAAAGTAATAGACACATCTCCAATGAGCTTCTAAATGAAATTACTTCCTATTTAAAATTTTAAAAGAAAGCTACCCTCTATTTTTGCATCAAGAGCCATGTCGAATCTCTATAGGCCAAAAAAAATCACAAATTATCTCTAATTTCACTTGGTTTTTGTTTCATTGCTCTAATCTCATACCATTCAAAAGTTATCTGAGGGGGGAGGGAGGGGGGGCACGCATGACGACCTCACTGTTTTATTCGTTATATTTTTATATATACTTGGTTGTGGGTTTATTATATTGGCATGTTCTACGCACTGTACTGCAATATTGGATAAATAAGCTATCTATCTATCTATCTATCTATCTATCTAATTCACAAGCCGCCACTGGTGTTTTTGCTGATGTGTACTCAAGGTTCTGTACATTTACCCCTATTTAATGCGGAAAATTATCAAAGAAAATTTTAGTGTGTGCGTTGTAACAAATGCACATGCAACGATTTTATTTGTGACTACGCTGTTGTAATATTGATAGCAATTCTTAATTTAAAACATTATCAAATTTTCAACATCTATATTTTATAAATTATTATTATTAGTATTAGATAATTTTGAGTGCCTTCGTAAAAGGTACGCTTCTCCTCAGAAATTTGTTTGAACATCGCGCTTCCATGACCTACATTTCCCTCTGTTATCGTGTAACCTAACAAGAATACTCCACCCCAGAGAAAAAAAAAGGATGCCAAATTAGCTCAGCCCATCCGATCAAGAGATAAGCGAGCGAATTTTCATCGTGTAAACACAACCCAAAATTTCAAAGTAAATAAATAAAAGCTGGGCGGAGGTGCTAACCGGGCAAAAAATAAATTTAATTTGATCCGGTGGCTCCCGAAGGTCCAGGACCGTCTGCCGGCGAAGCTGTGTTTGTTCTGGCAACTGCTTGCTTAATACTTGTTTACATTCAGGCCCTCCTCAACAGATGTTCCGGACGACGTTCCGTGCAGGAAAGCAAGCGGATTAGGTACTGAAGAATAATATTTACCGAGCCGATATTCGTATGCCTGCGCTGGGCCGTTTTTGAAGATTTAGCTTTTAGATCGATCGCCATAATACGCACCTGGTCGTTTGGATTTTTTAAGATAAATACGGAAACGAACCCGTCTAACTGCCCCTCAGCGCTGATTTTCCTTTCATCCCACCGTGACTTAATAGGCGCCCAATTATTCTAACGAACGCTTCATCCACTCGAATATTTCCGCATCCGCCAGACCCACCAGTTTTCATAATTAAACCAGGAAGCCGGAGCCGCCGCGAAAATAGGTTTAAATTGTACCGCTTCGACCTCATCACTCGTTCCCCCGAAACCGTCGTGGGATGCCATCTACGCCGCCCTAACATAATTATTCGTCGAGCAGTTTAATACGTGAAGTTAGCCGAGGACATGTTAAATTAACGACTTTTTGGGGAGCTACGTGTATGCGGCTTCTGTTGCGCAGTGTAAGCAGATTTAATGTTTGAAAAAGTGTTTCACGATAATACTTGTTTATTACACCATAGCAACGATATACAGGCTGTGTCTGAAGTAACGAACCAAATTCTAGTTGGTGTATTCTACACGAGAAAATAATGTAAAATCTTATGTATCCTTATCAGTAGAGTGGAGCAAATTTTTCGGCGCGACACTTTTATTTATGAGAAACTAAATTATTCAAATCTCCTAACCCCGTGCCTCACCTAAAAGGTACTACACGAGGCTACCTATTCTAAGTTACTATATGGGTTCCATAACAATTGAATTGATCCTACTCTAACTAAATAACTTCCCTATGATTTTTAATAACAAAAATATAATACAGTAAGCCTGCGACCATATGAATATTACTTTTGAAAAATGATATAAAAAATAAATGTGATTATATTCAGATGATTAGTTTACTGTAAATTGCGAGCTATCAGTTATTATTAAATGTGCCCATGGAACGACTTTCTTTACTCCCAGCATTCGCCAAGGACACTGATTATATATAATATACTTATATAAATCAATGGTCACGGAGTAAGGGAAAAACCATGGCAAAAAAACCTTACTCTGGAGGATCTGGGAAGAGTCCCAAGCTTATTACTGATAGCCACAAATTATTATTATCCTTCTGATTGCCGAAGAAGCAGCCTCCACATCTCCCTCAAATTCGCGACAGCCTTGCCGTTCTCGCTCTAGCTGGCTCCCTTTTCACGCATTCAGAGTTAAACAGGAAACAAGATGGACCTAAAACAAACGAACAACACAGCAGCAGTCTATTTAATACTTAATAGTAACTTAATCCTAATTATTCTAACCAAGAGTAATTAAATAAATATTTATATTTTAAAATTTATAGTTTAACACCAATTCCGCCATAAAATATTCATTTATAAGCGTGCTACCCTACTAACTATCTAAATATCATGCCGTAGTCCTACCTAGTTCTTTAGCTAACATTACTAAAAAATTCCCACCATTCGATCGACTCATTTCTCTAATATCTGTTTCGCGTCGCGGCCAATTAACCCCCTAGCTAATGCTCTAACCTCCGTAGCGACCGGCCACTCATCAGTGATTGGACATTCAAATAAGACATGCCCCGCTTATCTACCCCACCACACTCACAAGCGAATTCATTAACCCTTACCTATTCCTACATAAAAATGATTTAAAATTACTGTGACCTGTTATTAATTCTACCGCCTGATACAATAAATTAACCCTCATTTCCCTAAAACGTTGTAACGCTACGATAAATTTCTAGTCCACCTCCCATTTAAGGTATTATCCCACCTACTCTGCCAATCATTATCAAGTTTTCCCTAAACGCTTTTTTAACTACACTCGCCAAATTAGCGCCAAATCTAATAGTCAAGCTTATCTCCCCTTAGATAACCGCCTCTTTCGCTAATTGATCCGCCTCTCATTACCGTATTACATACCCTTCGCTGGTACATATTCAGAACGTGGCTCCAATAAAGCAGATGAACCGTAGAGTTGCAAGTCAGTAAGAACAGTGCCGTGAGACCGATCATCACCTATGCATCAGTAGCATGGAGCAAAAGAACTAATCTGGCCACCGCGGGAACTAACCTCTCGGAAAGTGCAAAGAGTTAGCATGTGTATGCATAACGGGGGCTATGAGAACCTGCCCACAGCAGCTATTGAAGTAGTAGGATTTGCCCCCCTCACATAGTTAGTAGAGGTGTGGTGGCGAAAAGAACGCACTAAGAATGGTCAAGGAAGGGAATGATTAGGCATAGGCCTCAATATCCTGACGGTGATCAAACTGGGATATGCTCCCGGGATGATATGTTAAGAAAATTTTATGCTTTGTGAAAAGAATTCACCATAACGCTAAGTTAACAGGAGCGGGTGGGATCATACACCATCTTGAACTTGAAATAGAAATGCCATCAAATGGTATACTGATGGCTCCAAACGGCAGAAGTGAACTGGAATAGGAATATTTGGGCCTAGAACTACATTATTTCGAACTTGGGAAAATACCCAAGTATATTTCAGGCGGAAATACACGCTATTGGAAGATGTGTTCAGTTCATTATGGAAAGGAACTTATCGGAAGCAGGAGATTAATCATCGTGTCTGATAGTCAAGCAGCCATCAAGGCGCTGAAACTCATATGAAATCAGCTCCAAGATGGTCTGGGGAATGCCTAGGGAAACTAAATGAGCTTAGGCTAAAATGAAAATAAAGTAACCCTCCTGTGGTTCGGGTCACACAGGAGTGGAGGAAACGAATAACGGATAGACCTCTGCAAAAAAAGGGCTGGAATGGCCTTTGGTAGGGCCTGAACCTTTTGCGGTTAAGTAGCAGTACAATACTGAAGAAACTAAAAATGGAAATGGAGCAGAGAGATCCAGTTTACTGGGAAATATCTCCAGGGCGATGAGGCAATGTAAAATTCTTCTGGAAACTTTAACCAGAAGAGGTTTACAGAATGCATCAACCTGAGTTATAGAACAATGTTCGCATATATTAACAGGAATACTTTTCAGGCCATTGTAGACTGAAAGGACACCTGAGTAAGCTTGGGTTGGAAAAAGATCCTGAATGCAGATTCTATGGGAAACAGGATGAAACATCCATCCACCTCCTCTCAAACTGCGTAGCACTGTGCAACCCGAGGGCATGTACCTGGGTGGCATGTGAAATCGAAGAGGGAGACTTACCTACTACTGGGGCGCCTCTGACATCCTACACTTTTTAAAGGAATAGGATTGGAAGGCCAGCTGTAAAGCAGCAAGAATAGGGGACACAATAGATCTTTTAGGTCGCAGTGTAACACCACCCTTCTATTACATACATACATACAAGAACAGTGCCTGTTTTTATAAAATGTAATTTTTTTTGTTTTATTTAAATATGTAGTGATATAAAATGCGAATGCATCTTGCAGGAACTTGGTCGTTACACCAAGCCTGGGATAAGATCCCACAAGATGGCGTTGGTTATCTTATTCAAAACGTGCCTCGCAGAGTTAGACAGTGCATAAACAATTATGGGGATGAGATGCTATTTTATTGTTAATTTTTTGCTGATTGTTGGTATTTTTTTTTTCAATTGTTATGATTTATTCCTGAAAACTAGTACTAGTTATGATTTACTACTTGAAACTTGCCAAAATTTCAGCTTTGACTCACCTCCTTCAAGGTGTTACCATTTTTTTGGCTTGTAGTTTATAATGGCATAGCTACTCAGATGCCTGAAAGGATCCCTGTTAGTATACGGATATTATTTTTATTCAGAATTATTGTTATCCCCTTTTTCCCAAAATAACGCTCTCGAATTTTAATAACTCTAACAATATAGGGGAAGGTGGGGCAAGATGGGAACACTAGGCTTTAGAACACTGCATCAGGATTGCAAATTGATATGTAAGGTTCTAAGTAGGCTTGTTGTAATCTTTAAACATTTACCTGCTGATGGATGTATTTACAATTTTTCGATGGATACTCCTGATATGTGAGAAAATTTTGCAAAGAAATATGTAAATACACCATCTTGCCCCACCATGGGGGCAAGATGGGGTTCCAGGTGAGTTAAGAATGGGTTGTAACATAAATCTGGGTAATATGTAAACATATAGATTTTATTCTTAAAAGAATTCAGAAACAGAGTTAAAACTCTTTAAAGCGGAACTACTTAAAATAAAAAAATACAATACCGATCAGAATATTAAACTTGAGCTTCACACTTGAGACAATAGAAGACGAACTCATCCACATTATTCGCACACCCTCTATGTACCCAACCTCGCCATCCATAACATTGTACCCGCACTTTCTGAGGCAATGTAAACATAGACATAATCATCTTCCTTAACAGAAGAACTTGATTATCTCCTTGACGTTTTCTAAAAAATCCACTCTTTGTCTTCCTTACAAAATTTGGCTTCTTGGTCTCTTCTGTTTTCTTCGTCATTTTTCTTTTCCTTTAACACTCCCTCAGCAGTTCTAGTTGCCTTAGGGATTCTCAGATTTCTATTTTCTTGTAGCAGATTTTTATACGTAGTGCTTGTAAGGATTGTTGATTTTCCCTTGTTACGCTTTTGATTGAACCTGTACTTCATTCCCAACATGAGAAATAGGCACTATGTCTTCGAGAAAGCATAATGGATATCACATCTCACAAATCCTATCAGCCAATCATTTCCTGCAACTTTTGCATTTGTTCAACAACGAACTTTTCCCAATTTTTCAGACCATCGATAAGCAAGATTTCTCAAATCTTGAATTGTTAATCCTGAGAGACCCAATTCAATTTCCTCAAATATGTAACTAGCTGTGTCTCGTCTTCTAGCGAAAAAAAGTGTTTTTAGCCTAATTATTTTCTAGGTTGTAGAAGCTAAGCCGTTGTAAGTACACTAGCATATTGCCAGATAAATTCGAAAGTAGCTTGCGATTGCCTGGAAATGCTAAAAATCTTGGCTAGACTCAACAATGTTACTTTGGTGTGGATGCCGGGACACAAAGGCATAACAGGCAACTAACTTGCAAACAAGCTGAGTGGATCGTAGGTAAACACCATGTTACCTACGATCCACTGCAGTCACTGCATCATGTACCACAACTTTAGTTATTCCCGGACCCGATTTTGGTCCTGTGAATATTACTTCAAAGCCCCTTCTTGCAAGTTTGTTTGCAAGTTCGGTGCCTGTTATGCCTTTGCGAACCGACACCCACACCAGAGTAACATTGTTGAGCCTGGCCAGGATTTTTAGGATTTCCAGACAATCCAAAGCTACTTTCAAATTTATCTGGCAAGATGCTAGTGTCCTTACAGCTGAGGATATACTGGTTCTCAAACGAGTACAGTTTAGAACGGCCTGCTGTCATGACACAGGTCTGTATAGGAGCACTTATAAATCTAAGAGGCGTCTTCAAAGATGAACCATTTGTAGACTATACAACAAAGAGGAGGAGATAACCCATGATGTTGTTTTTGAATGCGTTGCATTAGAACGGCGAAAGCGATGACTGATTTGCCGGAAAAAGTTTCACCACACATGCTATTAAACCTAGTTAAGCGGAATAACCTGTTTATGCATAGAAATACACCTGCAAAATATCTGTTATTTCCACCGATATTTTTTTTCAATTGCCACAGCTTCTATCAATATTACACTATAACAAACAATCCAATCATGATGGAAAATAACACATAGAAACAAAAAACAAAGGAAGATAACTCGTACAAACGCAAATGTGCCTGGTCGTTTAAAAACAAAAAAAGTACCTACACGTTGCTAACACAAATATTGCCTATACCAATATCCGTAGATATGAATGCACGAAAATAAAAACGAAACTACGTATGCGAATATGTTTCCAAGCTTTTTTATGTTTCTCCTCTTTTACTGGCTTTATTAGTAGTAAAAATGTCGAGTATTCAATTTAAAAACAACCCATGGGAACACGGAGATATATTTCATCAGATATCCCGTTCCATTTTTACGGTTTTGTTTATACTATTTTGTACGAATTATAGGGAAATCCTTTTCAGATGCCAGAAATACCAACGACCCACAGAAAATGTATAAAATATAAACTAAATTGAACGGAGAACTTCAAAACCTTTACAAACCAAAAGGAACAATGTTAGAAACCAACCAGTGAACAGATATGACAAGAAGCGTCACATCTTGTCGGCACCTTTGACGTTTTGCTGCCGGAAATATGATTTTTACCGCTACTTCATTATTCTAGCACCAGGTGCATCAGTTGTCTTCCTGTTCTTTTACACCAATCATAAAGAGCGTGTGTCACAGAGGGAAATACAATCTCATCTCAAAATGGCCGCTATTTGTCATATGCTGTCATTCCCTGCGTTAAACGTGTATAAGTACATCTTTTACGGAATTTGTTTAGTAATAGATACATTATTAGTGTTATTATTGAATAACAATACAGAAAGAAACAATCAAAATAACAATAAGTGGAATTAACAAGGATAACATTTCATTATTCATAATTACTCCCAAGGACGGTTAAGATCAACGAGGTTATTCTATGGATCAACGTCAGAATAATGAGTGCAGTGGCGCCCTCTTTATAAATTGACAGTGCTGTCAGAACGCCAAAGTCGTCGTGCCCGTGGACCTGTCAAAAATGACAAGTGTCGCTTCTTGTCTTATCTTCGCTGAACCAACAATATCCTGTGCATATACATAACAGAAACAATCGGAAGACATATCTACTATTGATAGGCACTTCTAAAATTAATTCTACGTAACGTATCGGACACCACACAGATCTTTTGGCTTTTCTCCGACAGCTACCGAACTAATGCGATCTTATCTCAGTGATCGGCGATGTTACACAATGGACACAATTCAGAGGAGTTTACGTTGGATTGTGGAGTACCACAGGGGTCCAATTTGGGTCCGTTATTGTTCAACATTTTTATCAATGAACTGTTACACAGTCTTACTTGTCCAGTTTTGGCATATGCAGATGATATTAAACTGTTGTGCTGGCATTTCTTCCAACTCGGATGTCTGCAGCCTGCAAGAAAATCTGAATAAATTTGTCTATTGGTGTGACATTCATAAACTGAAGCTGAATGTGGATAAGTGTTTTACTGTCTCTTACACTCGAACCTCCTTCCCTGTCACATCAGTATACAATATTAATGGTACTCCTGTACGGAGAAAATTGGAAATTAAAGATCTTGGAGTGGTATTTGACTGTCAACTCACCTTTAAGTCTCACATTGAAACTCTTTGTACGAGTGCTTTAAGATCACTAGGATTTTTGATGCGTATTTCCCGTTACTTTCAAACACTAGCAACCTCATTAAAACCTTATATTATGCGCATGTAATGAGCAAGTTGGAGTACGCTCCTTTGGTTTGGTACTCGGTCTATGCCTGTGACTCCATACAGCTGGAACGTATACATCGCAAGTTCCTGAAATTCCTGAGCTTCAAACAAGATGGTATATATCCCGAAAGAGGTATCTCACAGTCTCAGCTATTAGAACGCCACAATATGTTATCTCTTTCCGCAAGAAGAGATGCCCTCTGTGAGAAATTTTTGGTGGGATTGCTAACTGATAGAATTGATTGTCCATTTCTATTAGCGAGAATTGCCTTACATGTGCCTCGTCTCAATTCAAGGACAGAAATCACTTTTAGTTTGCCGCTAGCCAGGACAAACATTCTGAAAGCCTTCTTCTTCCAGTGACAGTTATGATGAGGTTGGGGAATGCTGGAAATGTTAGGTTTTAGTACCTTAATTCTCTAAAATCTATACGCAGAAATTACACGTGCATTATGCTATTTATTATGTTTCTTAATATTATTTGTATTTTATATATAATCTATCTTTGTCTTGTATTTTTCTTATATTTTATATATCTTTTGCATTTCTTATGTGTCCCTTCGTTGGGTTGTATGACCTGTTGGACGTAAATAAATATTATTATTATTATTATTATATTTTATTATTATTATTATTAAAAAGATGCTTACTGCACTACGATAACTGATGTATGCATATGAATATATGTACAACAAACCCTGACTCCTCGCATAAGATATAAAATACATCGCCCTAGTAATAAAGCACGATTAGAACGAAATGGTATCTGAAGAGATGTTATTTTTCTCCGTAGAATTTAAAAATGGGATAATATAAAGCGTGTTCCATTTAAAATAACGGAATAAGCATGCGTTTTCCTACTTTTGGAACACCTTGTATAATCAAAAATATTTTTAGGTTATGCAGCATTGAATCCTGTAAAATTTTGTAAAAACACTTCTTCCTAAAATCAAAAATAAAGCTGTAACCAAAGATCTAGTCTTGGATGGGGCACCCTGTACAGAGCCCGTTTCCGTAAATTTTTGTATTATTTCCAGTACGTATTCATGTCGCTCATTTTGGCTTGCATGATTTTCGTTCAATAAACGAGCTGTAGATCTTGCACACCTCTAATTCTATTCAAATTTTAAGAGTTGATTTAAAATTTTCACGCTCGTCATTAAAACCATCATTGACCCTCTTGGCAATTGACAGGATTCGGAATTCTATATAAATAACAGCAGATTTTAGGTGAATCATTTCAGTTGAAATTCCCTGTATAAAGCCGCCACTTGTGCAGCATCTGCGCTATTTTTCCTACCTATATTTGTTTTTCCTTTTTTCCCGAAATTATCCGCCTGAATTAAGCCCGAATAGAACTTATGGGATACCAGAAAACATAATCGAGAAAATCCTTTTCGCCTCCCAGCTGTAAATAAAGTTAATGTTCCTGCTCCTTTTTTCGGTCTTTCTTCGCAAGATTGGATTGTTCTCATAGCGCCACGTTAGATTGTCGTGCGCGAAAACGGAATAAACAGAAGATATTGCTCGGCAACTAATAAAGCTAAAAGCATCGGATGCTGTGGGGCGTGTTGTAGGTACATGTGTTGCAGTTGTGACGCGGTAATTGGTTTAAGTTTGTGGGATCACCTGTTGTGTACACACGTAACGGCTGAATGATAATCACGTACGTATTTTTCACAATACTTTCCAAAGAATAGTAGTTTCTGTAGGAAGTAGTGTTGAAGTGAGAATATATTTTAACTTCAGGCATTTATCGAGGAAACGGCACCGAATTGTAGGGTGTTTGACGTAAAAGCCGCGTTGCAGCTATGTAAATACTGGTTCGATTTATCAAAACACCTGTGAAAACAACTGTGTGGGTACATCTTGTAAAGAAAATTCCGTTTCAATAAATTAAATTGGGCGAGGCCTTCACTTAATTTATCAAGTTGTAAGATTCCTTTTTCTATTTCGGTGTCTTAATGAAATCTTTGCGTAATTCGAAAGCAGTGCTTATATCGGCGTTCATTATAGCATTGTTTCGGTATTTTATTTTTAATTTTGGGGTTGTTATATTGCGCAACTGTCAGCTTCCATAAGTTATACATGGCTGGGGCTAGCAACAATATTCAATTTTGCTTTCAGTAGTGTCTTTTTGTATATTTTACACAACCCAACCTACTTCTTACCTATGTTTTAAATAAGTGCGAAATTCATAAAATGTGTAAATGTTGATAATAGATAATGTATCCACTTTTTATTAACGAGTCATAATTATAAATACTAAACCATTTCAATAATTTCCTTGATGTCAATTATATTACGAAACATAACATCAATAAAATGTAAATAAAAACATGCACACAGCAAGTTTTTCGACTGGGTAAAATGTACCTATAAATTACAATTTCTTTTATATCTGCTTAGATTACATACCTAGTATTATAGTCGTTTATATTGACCGCTCTAGAATTATTTTTGGATTTTGACGCACTGAAATACGCAATGACAAAGTAATAAAATGCTTAGTTAAGTAGATACGGTACTTACATTTTGTGCAATGGAACATTAAATGTTAGAAGAAGCCTTTTTCCTTTCGCGCTGATACGAAATTTTCCTTTTTGACGATTATCTTTTATCCATTTTTAGATAATGCGGTTTGCTACTTGTAACAAAGTAAATATTCTTCGTACCATAACTGCAGTGCTAAGTCAGTTTCAGAGAAAAAACTTTTGAGGTACTTGACCACAGGTTTGCGATGTCTCTGTGTGTGTGTGTTAAATGAGGTTTGTATGTTTGTGATAGTGTATGGCATCCTGACTCATTTATCACAAGTTACTCTATAGAAAGTTGTGTTGTAAAATCATATATACAGGTATAGAATAACACTCAATGAAACGTAGTGAATACTCTAGACAATCTTAGCATTCATTTTGAGAATATGTAATATAGAAAGCAAACAATTAATTCAAAAAGACAAGAGGTATCTTTCTTTTCGATCTGACTATCGCTTGAGGTTTATTCCTGCAATCACGTGTTCTACAAATGCTCTTCACATTTGTGCATACCTCGAGATAATTCAGTTCTCGGAAAACAGCATGAGCTAAACAAGCTGTATGAATAATATTACTATAATTTTATTTTTCATTTTTGCGCGGCTTTTATCATGTATGGTGCAGCGTCGGACAACATTAGTAAAAATTTTTCACAAGGTATACTGCCAGGTAAAAAGAAATTTGATAAACCTTCTTGAACGAATTGGGCAATTGTCACATTATTTGTTTTTTGAAGTTCTTTACAATAAATTAAATATGATTTACCTACATTATCTTCATGAAGAATTCCTATTAACAAATGGGCAATATAACGGCAACACTTCCATCTACCATGAGAATAAATAAAATTATTCCCTACCAATTGTTGAATTTCTGTTATTGTTTGCTGGTAACAAGATGTGGCATAATTTTTCCGTAAGGTACTTTCGTCAGGTATATTATGTTTGCAATATTTTTGCAGAAATGATTTCAAATTAACATTGTTTAATCTTGCTAATGGTATGTTAGACAAAATTAATGCGTTACACAGATCCGTATTATATTCTTCTTGTTATGAGTTTTGTGAAGTTGATGCTACACATTGACGTATAGATTGCTGCACACATGCGGATCGCTTTAGATTTTCCACATTTTCCAATATATGATGAAGTTTTAGCGTGTTGATCAATCAGGTATTTTCTCTCAGAAGACACCTACAACAACATTTTATATCAAAAGTTAAAGAATTTAAAAACAATTGTAAAGCTTTAGTAAAATTAAACTTACCAGTTTACTGCAGGTTCGATAAAATATTTTGTCGCCATCCTTTACCAGTTCAGGATATGGCTTAACCCATAAAAAAATTTTGTTCGCTATACTCATTGTATGTACGCACAGTATTTAAAAACGTAACACAATTACATGCTGTTTTCGCTCAAAATATTCATGAATGAATAGTTTATTTGGGAATTAATAATATAAAACGTATTTACCACATCCTTCTGTTAGGCGAAATTAAACACGTGCAGTTCTTGGAAAAAGTATTAAGAGAACCAATGTAAAAGATTTATCGTTCTGAGATTTGTCGGTTGTCGATCTACATTAGGAATTACTAGGAATTTTTACTAATAGAAAGCATAAGAAAAAGCTTAAATATGCAATATATGCAATCACTAATTTGCAATTTATAAAATAAGTCACTGATTCTACTGATTCATAGTGCCGATTATATTATCAGTGCTATAATTTTTTATTTCTGAATTAATGACTTTCTTTGTAGCCTAGTATATCAAATAAAATTACTGATAATCCTTATTAATTTGCATTTTAATTTTGATTTTTCTAAAAAAAATACATATGAAATAGTGTTATTCTATACATTCAAGTTCATATGACAGACTAACTAATATTTTGAAAAGATCTGATTACTCGAACTGGTATCATTTCTGTAGCGCACTCAATTCGACGCTTGTGCTACCGTCCTAGTTGTTGTCCGAGCGGAGGAGATCAAAGAGAAAACGCATTTCCCTTTTTTCGGACGCTATTTGCTATCAGAAAAAAATGATTTAATATTAGTAAGTACCGTTAAACCGCCGCCCTTGACCACTTTTTTATTTTTCCTTTTTGGAAGCCAAATAGAACGAAACAAAAAATTTTAAAAAAATTAAACGTTTCAAAACAATCTCTTCATCAAATTTAAAATATTTTGATTGGTATGTCTAAAAACAGCGGAACAAAATCCGCGCCATCTACTGGCAGAGAAATTGCAATAAATATATTAACAGTGCATAGCACAAAGTATGCCGTAGCTATATGCAAGTAATCGTTTAAACATGTGCATAATCCACTCTTACGGACGCAAATACTCCAACAGAGAAATAGAAACATTCAAACGAAGATTTCTGCAGGTGTTTTTTTTTGCTCATCGCACATCAAAATTCTGTCGGCATAATCTATATTCTGAATTATCTCGTTGCAAAGTCGGGACATGCACGAGCTCCTAATGCTTTCATCTGCGATGCTTGAGAGGTACTTAGGGAAAATGGACGCATCAGATATTCACACAGGGAGACTCCTCTAACAAGGTCAATGGAAAACGTTGTTTTACGAAGAAGGATGGAGTCTATAGGGAGACAGGAGTTGATGTGGTAGATAATCGAACTGTCAAATCGTAGAGGCTTTAATACAGCATAAAATTTATTCCAAAACTGCCTTTTTTACTATTGACAGTGCCAAAGAAAGAAAGAATTAACTTGGCGTATAACGAACAGGTTTACTGGTATTGCAAAAAATCAATTCCTCGCTAGATACATTCAATCTGGCGTAGTATTGCCGGCTTTACGTATTGAGAGAGTTCAGTCTACAATCCTCAATTTCTACTTCAAGTTGGCCCCGTTAAACATCTCTGCAGTCAATCTCAATTCCATTTGGGATCCGTAGAGAATCTCCACTCAATACGACCCATTAATAGAAATTACCTGTGCGCCCTGTTTCCCAGATTGGTTAGCGGTGGGGCGGTTGGCTACGGGCCGTCAATCCCAAATGATTTTGGTTGTCCCTTCAACTTTATTTTCTTTTTTAAGCGCTGACGCTAACCCATCCACCCTAATTGAAAAAAAAAGTTACTGAACATTCAATGTTCACGAGTTCATTTATATAATATCTCTTAATAATAATCATTTATTCATTCATTCATTGCTGGCACTGTATACAATATTTATCTCGAATTCTAAGCAAAAAGTTATGAGTTCGTAAGTTTATAAAGTACAGATTTATAAACTTATTTTTACTTAAAATTAAAAGCGTTTGATTGAAGATTTACCTACAGGAATGATTATGATATACAGGTGTCCCACCGAACTGGGACATTAGATGTTTTTGAACTTCTAGCAGAAACTTGATTTTGAAACTTGCAGTGTAGATATAGCACTTTATAGCACTTTCGATATACAGGGTGTTGATATCAACTTTCTTATTTTAAATGGAATGGTATAATTTTATCGGTCTAATGAATTTGGTGAGTGATTGCACTATTCTATATGAGGTTTCCTATCCCTAAACTCGCACGGTTTTTAAGATATTTGTCATTTTCGTTGATGTTTTACATTTGCAACTCTTCAAATAAATCAAATATTTAATGAATAGCAGATATTCAGGTGGTTCTACTAAAGTGAGTAAATACAAGGACGTAGCTATAAGGTGCTATAGCAATAATCACTGAATCACATACAGGGTGTTCAAAAACGCGCTTCCAATGTGGATACCTTTTAGCTAACAAAACTTTTTTCTTTCAAATGGTATTTTTTACTACAGCATTGAATGCAGCGCAAAAGTCTACATCGATTGATATTAGGGTATGGTATACCTATTCTTAATAGTTTTTGAAGTATTAGCATTCCTTGCAAAAATTTGCTAAAATATGCCTAAATTCCAAGTTTCAAACAAATAAAATGAGTTTTTCCTACAAAACACTCTGTAACATTAATTTGGCTTAGCATATTCTAACGTTCACTAGCTTCTTATAATAGTAATGCCTCTTAGTCATAGAGAACGTACATTAATTGTTAGATATTAGTAGGCCATGAGATGTGCTAACAAACAAGTGACATCCGTTGTTGGTAATTTACTAAATTGCGCAGTGATAAACCTATGCAGTATTAACTAGTCATATCTTTTATAGTAAGTCCTAATGCTGTCAACTGCTTCGCACATTTTCTTCTAACAAGTAAAACGTTGTAAACCGAAAGAAATAAGAAAAACATTGAAAGTTACATATACCAAAATAATAATATTTTAGAAACATAGAAACTACCAATTACAAGAAATAACATTTAGACTTATTTTACATTCATGAAGAATGTAACAATACTTAGATACCTACACTTAATTTGCAATGAATAAAAATCTCAAAAAAATTAAATACAAAGGGAAATTAAAGCAGATATCCTAAATACACCCATAATATTCCAAATATGGTTCACTTACAAGACTAGGTATTTTCTTTGTAGGGGGGCCGTCTGACATGGAGTCTCCGAAAACAATGCAGTTTCTTGGTTTTTTGTATTAATCTAGGTATTAAGCGATACATACAGATAACATAAATCAGGAACAAACTATTAAAAGTCTTCGAAAATGTCCAATATAAATGTTCTTTCAGAATAATAGTTTCTTAGTTTTTTTTTAATTTGACTTATTTTCGATGTATTTAATAAGCGGACAAAAATATTAGCATGTAATTTGCTGTCGCATAATAATTATGGCTTATTAATATTTTATAATTACAATTACATAAAATTTGCTTATAATTGGAAAACGTCCGATGAAAAATATCTCAAGTATGGAAACCAAACAATGCAAAAAAAGATAACGCATCATTCTAAAAGATAATATACAGAGTGTTTTTAGGAAAAAAAAATATTTTATGTACTCGAAACTTGGAAATTAGTCATATTTTGGGCAATAAATGCTAATATCTCAAAAACTATCAAAAATAGGTATATCAAACCCTAATATCAATCGATGTAGAATTTTACGCTGAATTCAATGCCGTAGTAAAAATACCATGTTCCATTTGAAATTGAAAGTTTTGTTGGTTTAAAGGCACCCACATTGGAGATGCGTTTTCGAACACCCTGTATGTGATTCGGTCATTTTTGCCATAACACCTTCTACCTACGTCTTTGTACTTACATCGACATTAATAGTACCATTAAATATCTGATACTTCATCAGCTATTTAATATCACTTGAAACAGTGTAAACGTAAAAAAATCAACAAAATTGCGCAAATATCTCAAAAACAGTTGAGTTTAGGGATAGGGAACCCTCATATAAACTAATTGTAAATGACTCGTTTCATTTATTGTACCGATAAAAATTGTACTATTCCATTTAAAATAAGAAAGTTGATATCAACACCCTGTATATCGAAAGTGCTATAAAGTTGAAAATATTTTCCTTAAATTGATCACAGTGGGCCATGACAATAGTGTAAGTTTCAAAATCAAATTCCTGCTAGAAGTTCAAAAAAATCTGACCCAGCTCGGTGGGACACCCTGTATAGGTTTCTATCGGTTTTTAGTTTATAAAGAACCTGTTTATTGATTCGGTGAACAGCAGAAAACCTATGTATATGAATGTTCAAATTACAATTAACAAAGTGGAAATCGTAATGACTCGAAGGAAACATAAAACATCTCCTTTAATATTGGAATTGGAGTGAGATGAAGTGATGCATTATCAATAACATTATTTACTGTAAAAGAACTATAACTTATTGACTATTTGAATGATATTATTAATTTAATTAGGCAAAATAAAATTATTAGGTCACATTAAAAATGTATGTAACAGCATATATATTATAATGGAGTTAAACAATTGCTTAATAGGGGCGCGAATTGGGTTGCCGACGCTACATTCAATCAAACATAAATTAAAACAAACCTTTTACTTAACAATAAAAACAAATAATACTTTTATTTTCTTAAAAAAACAATACAAACATGTAATAAATGTTTAATAAATAATTTTTATAATAAATTCTGTTTTTCGCAGTTTCCTGTACAGTTTTCTATATTTAACTGGTTTTGATCATAACTTAAACTATTCTAAACTCTAAACATCTCATTTACTATTTCAAGAAAACTGGTTGGCAGTTATTAGATCTTTAAATGCATAAAAACCCAAGATTCATTAATACTACTGTAGTCTTTTATTCTAATTAAATTAGGAATGAAGTTCGTTAAAGACAACAAGCGTAGCTAACCACGAAATCACTAGAGAAAGTTCAGGGATCCGTTTTGGTTCTTGAAATTCAGAGGGACAAGGCAATGTCTTGAAGTCTACTAACTAGAGCAACTGGGAATTTCCAGGGACGGGCTAATAAGAATAAAATCTTCTGGGATTTGTTAATTCGTCATTTTGAAATTTTGAAATTTAGTTTAAACTAGGAATTGCTTTAAATATAACGTCGATAGTATGAATCTTCTGATATGGTAAGCTCTTCTATGTAAAAAAAAAACTGTTTTGAGATTACTTTGATCGAAAACTTTTCACGGAATTGTTATTTTAGATAAAATATGTTAAATTAAACCTCGACCATGATCTGATGTGTTCTAAGAGCAATCAACGAAAACTGAACTCCTTTGTTCATCGACGCTATCCAGCGTTTTCATACTTCTTGTGTTTTCAAGGAGCGGAAGATGAATTTTATATTTGTTTACCAACCCGAGAGTGACAACTAAAACTTAAAATAACAAATTAAAAAAATATTAATTAATTAAAAGGTCTAATTTAAATTTCCAACGAATTTTCTTAATTTACAAAATCCGTTACAACATAATATCAAATAAAATTTACAATAAAATCATAAGTGTGATGAGTCACAGTGACAGAATCTGTGACTGTCAAACGATTCTGTGACGTTACAATTAAATTCAATTACTGAAATGACTAAGATATTAATATCAATACATTATGTATGCTAACATCAAGCAAGTGTTACAGATATCTTTAATGTGAGCTAATTATTAATTAGCGTTAGTTAATCAACGCTTGTATAGTGGCTTAAAGTCGTCCTACAATTACTGTTATCTTTTATAGATAAATATTGTAGTTTCAGATCGACAATCTAGGAAATATCTTCACGTTAATAATAAGATTTCCATCTTAAATTCTCATTCAATTATTCTTCCAAAATAAAATGAGTTTGGTGGAAATAACACGTGCACTGGATAATGAAGTGTAACCTAAACGAGCAAACAATAAAATATATGCTCTGTACTAGGCAAGAAATAAAGAAGATAGTTAAAGGAATGCACCAAAACAAAGTGAAGAGATTTCAGAACGTATCCAAGTAGGAAACAGAGCATACTATGCTCATCAAAAATTACTATTTGAGAAAACAAACAAAATTAAGGTATGTAAGACATACACCAGAGTTATAGTAACTTATACCAAAGAAACTATGGGTCTAACAAATAAAGACACTGTAGTAGAACGCTATACAAGTCCATGCTCAAACATGGACTGAGGAAGAGGGTCCAAAAAAAAGTAGATCCCTAAAACTTTGTAATCATTCATGCATCGTGTGGTAGAAAAAGATTAAAAAGAAAGATAGAGCAACAGTTAACTGAAGTAAGAGCCAGAGGCTTGCGTGCTAAGGAATAACAGGGACGATGAGAACTACTCTATAGCACAAATGGAATGCCTGTTAGACCTCCCTTCTCTTGATTTGATGGTAATGGGTGACACCTTGGTATCTGGCTAGCAAATAAGATCGGAAAAAGTCAACAGCACTGCTTCCTAAGCCTACGTAATGTAAAACAGCCAGCATAACATAATGGTTTAAAGTGTCAAAGGCCTTCGAAAAGTCTAACAACACCAGCAGTGTCAGTTGATCAGCATCCGAAGCACGAAAAATATCGTCGATAACGTTTAAAAGAGCTGTCTTGCAACTGACGTTTTTTCTAAATCAAGACTTCGTTAGGATAGAATGTGCACCAATATAACACCGCAATCTCATACAAACTCACGTAGTAAATAGATTACATGATAAACCCATTAAATATTGCTCATCAACACTGAACTGGATTGTAATTGTCACAGAAATGTGAAAAGTCTCTTGCAAAGCTTTTCCCATACTTGTAAAGCAACTGAATTCTTTTTGAATATTATCAGAGAAAAAAATCCTTTCTATTTTCGTTCGAATACACGAACTTCTCGATTCAAATATACGTCTTCCCGTATTTGCAGTTCCTTTTAGGGGTTTCGGGTACGTCCAGATTTTCAGACTCATGTTTTTGCTGCGGTATTTGGAACGATCGAGCGAGAAAAGAAAATTGCATATACCGGTTACGCGGCTTTTCCTTTTGTGCGGATCCATTGAACCCTGGTCGAATCTAACCGGATCCTTCTCCGTCGGCCTTTCGACCGTGCAAGCGCTGGAAGAATCGAATCAACGAGATTTCTGCCTGGCGTATCGGTGAACAGAGAACCGGCAATGTGCTGTGAGGTTTTGCGGTCGATTTGTCGTGTATTTCGTAGAGGGGAGATTTCGTATGTATAGGAAACGGATAAGCAGAATTTAGAAGTACGTACACGGAAAAAAATAAGTATGTACTGCTTATTACAATTTTGCAAATAACTTTTTGTAGTTACCCTTATTACATTTATAATCTTCTTATTCACACTGCTGTAGCAAAAAAGCTGTCAAATTTGTAATGCTAATAATCCAACTACATTATATACACAATGTTACTAAAATAAAGGCAAAGCTGCTAATAAATCACTTACAAAATGTTGTTACTGTTCCATTGACAAATTCTAAAAGTTTGTCTTAAAACTTGTAATAATGACATACGCAACTATGTGGTAAATCACTACAACATTATCCGGGGGTAAAAAGACTAATGACATCCCATTTCTCTACCTTTCTATTGGCGCATTTTTTGTGACCAAATATTAACTAACGCCTCTCCACATGCGCATTGTTTATCATTTCCATGTTTGCTGTTTACCTTTGTGAAGACATTTTGCACACGTTTTATCAAGGTGAATGAGTTCGTGAAAGAAAGTTTGATAAATTGGGAATTATAAACGCTCTGTTTTTTGATGGTATGAACATTTAATATCTATTTGCTTCATCATTATTTAATTGCATGCATCTTTTATATTTAGCAGAATTAGTAACATTAATGGGCTTGTTTGACTGAACAAGTTTCTTGGTAGTCGCTTGGTTTATGAAGTCACACTGCATACATCGGTATATATTTGGGAATCACACACCAAGGTTATTCGGCACTTCATAGTGATAATGAATTATTATTTAGTAAATAATTTTAACTCACACCAATAACTAAATCCATTCAGATTTATAAGATATGATATATGTTGTACCTCTCCATTTTCATCGAAAAAAAAAAAGATTGGCGTCTTCTTTAATAGGTTAACAAAGGGTGACAGAATAGTTAGCGTTTGGGATTAGGGATTAGTAATGCTTGCTTGATTAATTTTATTACTTCAGTAGCACACAAACTCTAATGTATAACATACATAATATATATACCTATGTATATTATATATTAATCTCAATCGTGCAGATTAATTAAATATAAAACATTTTATAAAAGCAAACTACTACATTTTACGTTTACGGTATTTGCAAAATTGTTTAAGATTCTGTTACACTTAACAATAACGTACATTACAGTATAGCATAAACAGTTACTACATTTATTGAAACTAACAGTTACATTGCTGTAGGAAAATATAAAATGGTTGTTTGTTAATTTTTTACTACAATACTGTAAAAGCTTGAGTTACACGTGTGTGTTGATAAATGTTACAAATTGTAACATTCGTTAATACAGCGTTTATCTACAAATGTTTAGAAAAATATACTACAAATTGCAATAATCTGGTATTTTATTACAAGTTGTAGTAAAATTTTATGATTTTATAGTAAAATTTGTTGCAATTTTTTTTCCGTATACCTTCTAAATATTGGCAGTTAATTCGTGACATTTCTTTCCCAAAACTTTATAATTGTTTGGATCTCCAAATTATCACTTATAAGTATCTTGGGCTAATCTTGGGTAACTAAAAATTTTGCTGACGAAAGTGCTCCCATAAATTACCTGTAAAGATGTTCTCAAACCAACTGTATCTACAGTGCTGATTTCTTTAACAAATAATAATAATGTCATTTCAAAAAGTCAATTTGTCAGTCGGACACCTGTGCAAATAGCTTGCAACGGGCCTGTAACTGCGTGCTTAAAAATCGCTGAGCTGAAACTTTGTCAGTTTATAGACTCCATGGAGTGTTACTCAAGGACACTTTCCGTTGCTGCGGAACTTCAACTTTAGAGGGTGCAATTCACCCTTGCAATTTGGCCCAAATTTGGTTTTTTTTCTGAATAACTTTTAAACAGTAGGAGATAGAAAAAAGGTTTCAATGGCGGACTTGTATCGTTTAGTCAGCCCTTTTGATTGGTATAGATATTTATATACAGGGTGTTCCAATAAATGTGGAATGACGTATGTTGTGCATATTTTTTCTAATTTTGAAATCGATTATAACGGCCTTTTTTTGTGATCAAATAGTCTATAGAAAGATAATTTAAAAAGTTATACAGGGTGTCCACAAAAATATAAATTTTAGCATATTTCCTTATTCTAAGGAGATACTCTGTATACTGTTATGTGGCCGCATTGTATGTTGAAAATCAGTGTAAACTTATACTAGGCGCTAAATGGTTATATGTGATAGTTTTCGAGTGATACGCATTTGGATGTATGTAAGGTTATATTATCCCCGACAGCAGGCAGATGAAAACAATAAGTCACATAGTACATTAATTGCTTGCTTCTACTATTTTTGGAGAGATGTGAGTAGCGAACGTCTCACTTGCAGGTATTTTTATTTTATCCGGGACAATTGGCCAGAATAACTTGGCACACATATCCCTCGGTGCAATGTACCTATATAAAAACCCAATTTTTATTTCAATTCAGTTCATATAGTTTTGCAGTGGCAGTAGCTAACATGGCTCTTATCAATCTAGCAAATGTTATTCATCTGATAATACTTTCATATAATTATAATGAAAACCAAATAATACAAAATAATCCCAGTGAAATAGAATTGCATGATGCGGTGAGAACTCTAATCGATACAAGTATTCGCGAAACAACGTTCGCAGTAGAAACAATAGAAGCATTAGAATTTGAAGATATGGATCGTCCTCGAGTTATTGAAATAGCAGTTGAAGGCGAGCCGTCCTACGATTTAGAAGATGCTGGGGAAGAGTATGAGGAGACATGCGGTTTAGAAGATGATAACATTACTCCAGATTACAAAAGGAGAGCTGTTGAGTTTTGGACTGATTATTATAACCATTACCGATTTCTGAAATTCGATAAAATAAGCACAACATGCGTCATTCCACGTTTATTGGAACAGCCTGTATATAAATATCTATACCAATCGAAAGGACTGACCAAACGGTACAAGTCCGCCATTGAAACTTTTTTTCTATCTCTTACCGTTTAAAAGTTATTCAGTAAAAACCAAATTTGGGCCAAATTGCAAGGGTGAATTGCACCCCCTAAAGTTGAAGTTCCGCAAACTGACAAAGTTTCATCAAAATCTGCGATTTACAGTTCGCGAGGTTCCCTTGTTAGTCCCATCTACCACTCTTAAGTTTTTCTGTACTATGTATACCGTTGATTCACTTATATCGGCTTCTCCAATTTTTGATAAGTAGGTATTTTATTAAATAGTAATGTCATCTTAAGTTTAATTTGATAATTTTGCAAAATTATTGAAATGTATGGAAAAGAGCCTTAAATGTTTGTATCTACTGCTGTGAACTGGTGGTACCAGCATATAAGAAAAGTGAAATTAAAAAAAAAATTAATCCAACTAGCTCAGTGGATAAAAATTTAAAAGGGCGCAAAAAACTTAATAACCTCAAGGTTATTTTCAGGATTGAACTAATCATAAAAATAAAATGTGGGTGAAAGTAATCAAAATTTATTATAGCAAAAAAAAAAAACATTTAATTACAAATTGCAGGGAAAACAAAACCATCGACTGAAAGTCCTGGCCAAAAATAAAACCTGCCTGAATTTACATTTACAAAGGACAATTCAAAATCCTCTAACAAACAAAATGGTAGATTTATTCTAGAAGAAAATTCTGCTCTCAAATAGCCACGTGGTCTCAAGGTTAAAACAACTAAAATTAATATTAAACGTGGAAAACAAATAAATTTACAAAATTGAAATTTAAACACAAGCACAGTGCTTTCTTTTCACCTTTCACGAGGTGATTAAAAAATAAAACTAATTTGAAAACTAGAAACGGACAAAAAAAATAAAACTCTTAAAACTTACAATCCCTTCTAGAACAAATTATGATAATAACAGATTCTATAGCAAATTTGTGCACAAAAACTACAACAACTCTTATTATCTAACTGAGTTCCCTGACTCAAGACATAGATTTCAATTTAACCGAACAAAATTCTAATATAATAATGAAAAATCAAAAAACAGCAATGAAAATCAAATAACAATCTACTTACACGGACATCTCGTCAAAGAACTCCCTTAAAGAGGCCCAAACACGGTAATATATAAAATAACATCTGCGTGCTACATAAGTCGCACGAATCGCAAAGAAAAAACTAGGATATTACATTGAACAAAATATATACAATCCTGGTGTACGCAAAATGTACAAAAGAATGAATTTAATATAAACTGAACAATTACATAAAATTAATCAAACAAACAAATCAATTCAATTAAAAAAAACTTAATTACAAAATAAAAATGTTTGTGAGAATTTCTACGCGACATCGAAAAAGGTAAATCGGGATCAAAATTAACATCTGTGCCGCTTAAAAAAAAAAACTCTCGCGAACTCAAAGGTGTTCGTCCACAGCACTACGTTCTCATTTTTAAAAACGAATCTAACGGCCGCTCTCGGAAGCTTTATCATTTCTATACAGAAAAAAGGAAATCCCCAATTTTTTAACGTATTATCTTCTGCAGACGTTCTAAATTAAATTTGCCTAAGAGAGATATGAATCGTGGTGGGAGATTTTTCAATTTAGACCGTTATTCACTCACACCTGTCAGGCATTGAACGCAATACCTGTCTGGAGACGGAAATCGAGTACGGCGATATGAGAAAGGAACGATTTCGCAGCCTTCTTTTGCCGATTATGAATCCTAGACGTTCTGCCCATAACACCCGCCTCGCTACAGAAAGCCCCGAGCAAAATTCGCACGTCGGCTGGTTGGTGTGACGTGGCAGGAGATTTTTAGGACGGGGAAAAACGGCAAGAAGAAGGAAGGAAAGATTTGGACTGGAGCCAGTGCTCCGGCGGCGAAATTTGGGCGTGACAGGGACTAAAAATAACTTGGCCGCGGCGTGGAAATTGCAAATAAACAAGATACGGAAATGGAATGCATTTAAAATATTTCAGAATAATTGAAATTAATGAAGCAACGACGTTATTACAAAAACCCCTTGTGGAATAAATGAATTTCACAGTATACGAATCGTATATTCTGTAATAATAATACAGTCGAAAAACACCTGTCCCATTGGACACTAAATGATGGGGGTAGCGGACTCATTTCTAGATTAAAATTACCCTGTTGCGGATGTTCCATCTATGACTAGTCGCATTACACGCATGAATGTTTAATTTGGATTAATATTAGTGCTGATGGAATATGCATGAGGGGGACGTCACAGCCCTGTTACGTCATGACCCGTTAGGTGATTAAAAGTGGGAGATTTGGTGGATAGTAGCGAGGTACTATGACGTAATCACAATCGCGAATTTAGAAAATTTATTTCGTTCGACCACAGAAATACATTTCCCGTTTTAGATATCGATTTTAGTAAAAATACATCGTCTGTACTCTAGAATAAAAGTGTTTCTTTCAATACTCTTTTTTTCAATGAAAGTGCTCGATATAATATTTTCCTGATTAATGTAGGCCATGCTGTTTTTTTCAATCATTGGTCATAGTGAATGCACGCATTAACCACTTTGACAGTTCGTATATCACCAGAATGTGGGCCAAAAATCTGAAGAAAAAAATATAAGTTAAAAAAATAATAATACTAAAGGTGATGCTGAAATGGTTGTCCATTATTGTGAAGATAGTCTACGCTTCTCAAAACCATTTACGAGGAGTTGTGGTGTTATATCAGCACAGGAATCTCTAATAGCATTACGAAGTTCTTCGATTGTGTAATATCTGATCTTAAAATGGTGTTTTTTCTTTAAATATGGGAACATAAAATGATCTAAAACTGTCAAGTCCGTAGATCTTGCAGCAAAATTAATAATTCTTATATCGAAAAAGTATTCCAAGGAAGTTATTGTTTGTCGAAATTAGTACTGCTGTGGATTAGATAACCCAATTTTGCTGAGTGTATTTTGTGTTGCATATTTTTAGTTCTTTATTGGTTGGTTTCCTTGCTAAATCAGCTGTTTCAATTTACCGAGAGTTTTCACAATCAGATATTTTGGTTTGTATAAATTTAGTTAAAGAGTTTATTGAATCATTTTAATTTATTTAATGTTAAGTTTTCTTTAATAATCCATGCATTTAAAAGTTTATTGTTTGCTTATGTAGATTTAATGCGGATTCTATTAAATATTGGCGTATTGTAATACGACTGCGTTGTACGTTTTTGGGAGAGGGATTTTCGTAAATAAAACAATTGTAGCGTATTGTTAGGAACTTCCTTGTTCGACAATTGACGTGAGTGGACGTATTTTTATATTTTGGTTGCCATTTTGTAATTCATTTTGATTTTGTAAATTTCATCATTAATTTGTAATCTATTTAGTCGATCAAAGATTTCTTTTTGTGATAATTGTTAATACATATATTGAAGTGCGCACATTATAGATATAAGATCAATTATTATTTTTTGTTTAGGAAGATTTGTTTTAGTTTATTTTTTCTCATTATAGTTTAAGAGTTAATTTTCCGTTATTCATTTTTGCTGTTTCATTTTAATTTTAAATCACCTTGTTCGGGTGAGTAGAAGCATTGTTTTTGCTTTTAGTTTTTTCAATTTTGTAAATTTCTAGTAATTGTCCACGTTTAGTTTATTTTAATTTGTGAAATCACGTGGATTGAAATTGAAAGATATTGGATAATCTTCCTGAACAAATAGTTTTATTCTTGCTTTGTATAGGAAATAGCATTGTCCTATTTTAATTTAGAATCAAGTGCAGTTTTTATTTTAGGCTAGAACCTTCAGTTCAAGGTTTTTTCCTGCACAAGTTGTAATTTAACCCATTTTGAAAAATAAATTTGATTGTTAATTAACGTCATTGGGTCAAAAATTCTGTTCTTTTATTTTTTACCAACCCAGTTGCACGAAATTTGTCAATACAAGCTTGAGAACATGACTTAAAAGCAGTACCTAACTGACAGCCACATTATGAAACTGTTGCCAGAAATCCTGCATGCACTGGTTAATGAAATAAACTCATTTCCCATTATCTAATTTTCGACTAATTCAGAAGTAACTTTCGATAATAAATGTTTTGTTTCGTAATTCTAACATGTTGTTATAAAATAATACAAACAAATGCAACCGTTTCTAACTTTAGTTTGTCACTGGCAGCTGTCACAATTTCAAATACAATTTAAAAATAGAGTATTATCATTTGTGTAATTAATTTGACATTGTATATGTATTGAAACGAGAAATAAAGATTTCTCTTGGAAACGAATGTTTTTGCAGAATCAGATGTAATATTAAACCTTGTTAATTACACTATACCAACATTTTTAATTTAGTATTAGACATCATGTAACTTTAAAACTACTAAGCCGTTTAGGGCATGCATTTATATGATTTTTTATGATTATCATAACCTTAGAAATCACCCCATAAAATTTGTCTCGTATATTTACGATCATACTGTACATTGTGTATGTTTGTAGCATGCAAGTCGGTTAGATTTCTAAAATAATATTGTGTCAAAGCTCTTAATATTCTTTTATCCTGTCTTTACAACAAAATTTTGATACTAACAATAAGTTCTTATTATTTCTTTGGTAATCATATTATTTGTGATTCGCTTGATCTGCTAATCGCCCATAGAAATATTTTTATGGTGATGGCATATCTCTGGATATTAAAGAAAACATTCATACTTTGTAGCCTATTAATCATTGCATAAAAAAAATTCAAGGAAAATACATGCGAAAGAATGACTTTAAAATCTTCAAAGAATTGCATAAAAGCTCTATCTTCTCAGAAATAAATGCTTCTAAACTAAAAAAGAAAACAATAAACAATATATCTGCAGAAGAGCAAGAAGAACAAGCAAAACAAAAAGATTAGGTTTCGCAAATATACGTATCAATGTATCACTTTTTTTTTAAATATTTATTGCAATGCAAGGACAATTAAAATATTTAAAAATTAACAGTATGGATATATAGTTTGTTGATAGAATAAGTAAGTTTAGTTGGTAAACATTGTAACTAGATTAACAACAATGAATCTAGTAGAACATTGCGAATTGCTGTGTCTGCTGCACTTACTACATAAATACTTGCAGCTGACACAGGAATTCGAATTGTTCTACTTAATTAATTGTTCTTAAAATATAATAATAAATATGTTACACAATAAATAACTGACTAAAACATATGTTTTTAAGGATCAACATGTGTTTATGTGAAGCTAAAAATGTAAACAAGGTAGTAGATGGAATCTAAATAAAGTTTGAACCGTATCTTACAAAATATAAAAGTTTATTCGAAAGTTCAAACGAAGTTATTTCAATTTTTATGAAAAAGTTTCTATTTTTTACCAACAATCAGATCATTCTACCTCATAATGCGCCCTTCGCATTGACGATAAGAAGTTTGCTAAATTCAGTTAGCAGTTTTAATGTAGCAGGTTCGCTGAAAGTTAAAATCTAATATTTTAAAGCCGTCGCTAGTCTACAATTGACTTCCAGACTACTACAAAAAATACTTACCTCGCGATAAATAAGCAACCCTGGAACCCATAAACTTCGAGATTATGTGCTTTTTCGCTCAAAGAAAGATGGGTAATAAATCTTGGAATCGCCGACATTGCACGACGACAGGATAATTCTATATGAGGATTGAATGGGGGCGAATTCCGGACAAAATGGAGGAATCCCTGATATATCTTACTACATTCTCTGCATTAGCATCGATGTGTGAGGCCCATGCATTATCCCGAGCCATAAATTCGGTCGAAAAAAAGATACGGTAATCATTAATTTTCGCGCCGTGTCGGAAAGTTATAAACTTGTCGAGGTACTTTCGTCTGGGTGGATAAATTTTCATTGGCAAGTTCTAAAATAACTAATACTTAATATAAATCAGAATAATAATTTTAGTGACTGCGTTACGTACACGGACCTTCAAGAAAATTGAATCACATTTCCATTATAACGGTATTACTGTTAATAGATCTTCATTCGGTATGCAAATCAGTCTTTATTAAATTCCATCCAACAGCGCCCTGGAGGCTATGCGATGACTTATTAGATAAAGGTTCTATTTGGATAGATAACAAAGTGTTCCTAACATTTGTAGAATTACAAGTAATGTTAGTTTATATAAATCGCAAACTATTTGTGCTAGTGTCTATGATATCACTCTCTCAGTTCTGAGTGGGATTAAAAATGATTATTTTATGGCACTGTGCAGCTCTCTTTTTGATTTTAGGAAAAAAGTCTTTTGCAGAATTCAATGCTATATAATAATAATAACCTAAAAATATTTTTGACTATACAAGGTATTCTAAAAGTAGGAAAACGCATAGTTACTCCGTTATTTTAAACGGCACACCCTATATATGATTCCATTTTTAATGTATTGCTGTGGCAGGCATCCCGTTTTTCGCAAGTGTATTTTAAGTTGCCTAATTTGTCGTGATTTTCCGTTTTGCTGAATCATTGTACCCAGAGATTTTTCACATTTATAATTTTAAGTTTGTATAAATTTTAGTTAAAGAGTTAATTGTATAATTTATTTAATTGTTAAGTTTTTGTTTCAATTAATTCCTTTCTTTAAGATGTCTAGCATTTGCTAATTCTATTTAATGTTTGTTCTATTAGATTTTGTCGGTGAATTGTGCGTTGGCGTTGTTCGTATTGTTATGACAGCGCTGTAGAATTTTGTCAGGCAGTTCCTTGGTTGACTTTAACGTGAGTACATGTATATTTAAATCTTTGCTGCCATTTTGTATGTCATTTTGATTTCGTAATTTAATTGGGATAAATTGTCTTTTATTTTGTCCATCAAAGAATTCGCTTTATAATAATTGTTATTGTATTGATGTGTGCACATTGTAGATTTAAGATCATTTATTATTTTTGTGCAGGAAGATATGTTATCAGTTTAATTTTTCTCATTATTATTTTAAAGAGTTAATTTTCCATTTTCCTATTTTGCTGATTCGGTTTTAGTTTATCTGTCACCTCGGTTGGGTGAGTAGAAGCTTTGTGCTTGCATTTAAATTTTTCTTTTGTTATTTACTAGATTTTGTCCACGCTTAATTTAGTTTGTGTTAATTTGAAACCACGTAGTTTGAAATTGTAAGATATTGGATTATCTTCCTGAACAACCAAATCTTTTGCTTTATATAGGAAATGCCATTGTCCTATTGTAATTTAGAATCAATTGCAGTTTTTATTTTTAGCCAGAACCTTCAGTTCACGGTTTTTTTCCGCCATTTTGTAATTTTACCCATTTATAATAAATTTTGATTGTTAATTAGCATCTTCGGGTTGAAAATTCTGTTCTTTTATTTTTAAATTAAACCTTTTCAATTTTTGGGGTATTTAAGAAAGTCAGATTTCTTTCACTCACAATTTACTTTTCGTGGTTAGATTCAAGTTTTAATTGGATTTATTTATTGTGAGCAATGGCATATCTGTTTGCAAATCGGGTACCTTCAGAAAACCTATCGGATCATTTAGGCATTTGTGCTACTTAGATATGAAGATACCAAAAGTACACACTCGAAAGTTTAGTACCCGTTCATATAAGCATTTTTTCTATGAAGATTTGTTAATGATTTGTATGCGGTCCCATGGTATTTGATTTATGATCTCCATGACGTTAATTTAAAAGTAATTTTTTAATGCAAATATTCTGCGAGTTTTTGATAAACATGCTCCAATTCGTGAGGTAACTGCCACAAAGCCACCGGCACCTTGGCTCACGTATAACATAAAATTAATGATGAAAACGAGGGATAAAGCTTTTCGGCGCTACAGATGTACAAATAATCCTATCCACTATCAATTCTACAAAACCATGCGTAATGAAACCAACCACGCTATCAAACGGGAAAAAGCAGCTTATTTTAATTATCACTGCCTACAGCATCGGAACAACAGAAGATTACTGTGGAAAGAGCTGCATAATTTGAATATTGGTAATAAATCATTCTCTGTATTGCCCGATAAACTGCGTGATTTAGACGAATTAAATAAGCAGTTTGCACAATCTGCATTGGTGCCTGCCTCCAATAACTATCTGCAAACATATAGTGTTCCACCTCCACACAGTCACCATTTTAATTTTCATCAAATTACGTATGGAGATGTTCTGACAGCTTTGACTCAATGTAAAAGTAATGCTACCGGCTTTGACAGAATAAATCTTAAAATGTTACGACTGTTTGTACCGTTACTACTGGACTATATAGTGCATATCTTCAGCTGTTGCATTACATCTTCAATTTATCCCGATGTATGGAAGGAATCCTCCGTTACACCTCTGCCCAAAACACCGACGGCAGAAACTATTAGAGATCTGCGGCCAATCAGCATCTTACCTTGTTTAGGCAAAATTTTTGAAAAAATTCTTGAACGACAACTTCGTGCTTTTATTAATTTCGTTCAGGTTTATCCTATAGTTGTACTACTGCCGTTTCTAAGGTAATGGATGATATTTTGCGCGCGACAGATAATGGCAAGATAACTGCACTCCTTCTTCTTGATTACACCAGAGCATTTGATACTGTTCATTACCCAACACTGTTATCAATACTACGTTTTGTTGGATTGGCTGATGACGCCTTAACTTTAATGGAGTCTTATCTTACACACAGATGTCAACGAGTTGTTTACAATGGCAAGATTTCCTCCAATGTAATCACATTAACATCCGGCGTACCACAAGGTGCAATATTATCACCGCTTTTATTTTCGTTGTACACTTTCCAGACCCCTACAGTATTACTTCACTGTAACTACCATTTGTATGCCGACGACGCTCAGATATATTTTTTATTTGATGCGGATAAGCTAAGGCAGGCCCAACACTTTATCAATGAAGATATACGTAAGCTAATTGCCTACTCTGATGCCCACTGTTTACAAATCAACCCTAAAAAAACACAATTTGTATTATTTGGACCAAAACAATCCGTAGCCGTTATAAAAAATTCCATTGATATACATATCAATAATGAATATATACAACCGGTAGACTGCGTTAAAAATCTTGGCATGTTCATCGACTCACAACTGCGCTTCAGCAATAACACGTCTTCGCTAATCAAAAAATCAGTGGTAGCTTTAAAATGCATATTTCCCCATAGAAAAGCTCTAGATCTTGAAACGAAATCGTTGCTGTGTGAATCGCTTGTGCTTTCTCATTTTAACTATGGTGCAGCAATTTATTCACCTTGCCTGACGAAGAGAGACCAATCAAGGATACAGAGAGTACAGCACTCTTGCGTTCGTTTGGTGTATGGTATGCGAGGCAGGCGTGGAGTTGCGCGAACAATTAGAGCGGCTAGATTACTTAACATGCGGAACAGGAGAATTTTGCAGTCTGCAGTTTTCTTCCTGAAGATCATTTCCAACCAAACACCTATGTATCTATACAGCAAAGTTGAATTCAGGCATCGCACACATGATTTGAACACACGAAGTAGACTCCTCATGTCAATTCCTAAACATAGACTTTCAATGTTTAAACGTAGTTTTACCTACAATTGTGCTGTAACGTGGAACACTCGTATTTACCCTATCATCCGTGGAGCAAATTCATCGATTGGCGTCTTCCACCGTACCATGAAATCACATCTCCTGGAGGAACAATAAAATTTGGCCAGTGGTGTTTTCTACAATTCGCTGGATCTGTTGTGCGTGTACTGGTGCCTACGGTGACGTTCTTCAGGAAGTGTCGTTCTCGGTAGTGACTTTCTCGGCTGTGACTCTGTTATTCTTGATTGTGACTTCCTCAAGTTTATGACAAATGCATAATATATAAAATATATTGCCCTTACGTATAGCATTCACTTTTTTTTTCTATCTATTTAATGTTCCGTGCATTCATTTTCATTTTCATGTTGTTACGATACTTTCTTTTTTTATTATTATTATTTTAAGTTACATTTTGTTAATCTTTATTTCTACTGTAGGTTGCAGGAAGAGCGCCGAACGTACTTTGTACACAGGCGATGCAATCTTTTTGATGTAATAATCAATAAATACTATTATTATTATTATTTATTATTTTATTATTATTATTATTATATTATTATATTATTATTAATTCGCGAGGGTAACTCTGAGGTTAATTGTTCTTTTGCGCCTTTAAAATTGCATCCGTTGAGTCAGCTAATTTTTTTTTTTTTCATTTTAAAAAGTCATTTTAAAATTCATTAAATTCATTAAATTCAGTCAGTACATATGGTATTTAAAATATGAATATAAAACAAATGGATATACAAACTATGCTGCCTTAACCGAAAGTTTATAGCAGGGCCTTTTTTTTTAGCCAGTAAGCATGTGTTTTCCTATCGTTGGTACACTCTGTATAGTCAAAAATATTTTTAAATTATGTAGCATTGAATTATGTCCAAATTTGTATAAGAGACTTTTTCGTAAAATCAAAAATGATTATTATTCAATGAAAATCACGCAGGTCAAAATATTCGACACAAGTATGTAGTACTGGAATTAATCCAAAAGTGTACGGAAACGGGCGCTGTACATAACAAAAATTAAATTATCATCGGGTTGTCAATAATGAAGATATCAACATTGAAGTCTTAAGTCAGATTGTACTGCTTGAAAATGCGACGTTGATACAATAGATATCTCAAGCACCAAGAAAAAGTTGTAGTCATCGTATTGTAAAATAATTAAGAATATTTAAAATTACACTTTTACAACCAGGAAAAATGACTTTAGAAGTTAGCAAATGGACCAAGTAACGTCTTTTAAGGCACACTATTTGCAAAGAGATTCTGCTCAAGGCATTAGAGTTACGTTAGGGCAACAGAACTTTTTGGATATCGTTGTGAATATTTCTGCAAGCGAGACTAACAAATATGAAAATGATATACAGGTAAAGGATTCTATAAAACCTTTCACCAAATCCCAAATGATGGCTTTCTCGTGTTTTTGTAAGGATTTCCACCCGCTGACAGCCTTCGACGCGCCATGATATTCGCAAGGGATATTAAGCTTCTCTTCCGAAACAGAAAGAAAAAAAAATACCACGGCACCTGTTAGAGTTTCGAACTTTTCGACATCTCTCTTATGTACGGCTCTCCGCACAAGAGAGGCGCAATTAGTCCTGGGGCGCATGGCAAAAACGAAAGGCAAACCTATAGCCGACTTCCAGCACCATCGCCGACGCCATTGTCATCGAAACGTGGCGGGAAAATAACGTTACGGAAACAAAGAATCGTGAATTTTAAAACGGTCGCGAGGTCGACCAGACGGTCTGTGTTGTCCCTTCGTCCATTTTTCACATTTCCCCGTAAAAATCAATATTGCTGCCGCACCGTAGTAGGCTTGGGAACAGACGGTGGCCTGCCACGTACCACGGGCCACGTAACTGTAATAAAGCGAGTCTGATGGCGGTTACAAAGGCCCCGGTAGCGTACTGCTTTTTTTTTCTCCAATAATTGATTTACGTTTTTCGCCTTTTGTAAGCGAATGGAGGGTATATTACTCGCGCCGGTAAGTGTATATGCCGGAAAACAGCACAGGTATATGCTTTGATTTTGTAATTGTGTCAAGCGTATGTACACTTCTCACAGGAAAAATCGGGACACCAGCAATCGTGAATTTTAAAATTTCTTGAGTGTAAATGCAGCTTTCAGAGGATATATACACTTATCAAAGCCATAAATCTCTTTTTTGTGTGTGTTATTGTGATCAAAGGTAAAGACTAAAAATTTAAACAGAAATATAAATATATATAGAGAAAAAGGTTTGTACATTAAATAAACACATTGGAATTTCGGTAGCGGTGTTTCCTTAGAAACACCGAATACGGAAATATTAATGCAAAAAAAATACATAACAAATAAAAGGCCTCTTGAGTAGACGACACCATTTAGAAATACACATATGTGTATTTAACTTGTTTGATGTTATGTAGAGATAATTCTTTTTTTAAGAAAACATGTGGCAATGGGATTTTAAAATTATATTACCTATTACTACGATATTAGTTACTTAGTTTGATTTATGCTCGCGAGTATTGCTTTAGCAATAGACAATATGTCAATCAGCCTCCTGAGTTTTTGAACAATGTGATTTTCACATTGATTAATTACACTATTATTGATATATTCATTATTGTTGTTATTTAGTATTCTTAAATATTGTATTACTACAAAATATTTTTCTAAGTTTTAAAAAATTACCAAAAACAGTTTAAGATTATTTACAACATTTTTACAGCAATTAATTTCGCAACGAAATTATTTATTTCATTAACCCTCCGTTTATTGTATTTTCAAGAAATATATCTTAACTATCGCCTGTGTAATCCAATGTCGTTCTATTTTATTGAAACATAGCAAACACTTTTGGTGTGTAACACAGCTTCAGGCAGTAGCAACGAAAAAGTATTAAATGTATGAAATTCAAAAATAAATATTTTAGCACTAACTGAGATTGACGAACAATATGCTTTCTTACAATGTTTGTTATGTATTATAAATCCAATAATATTTTAAATAATTGTTAATAAACCTGTGCTACATAAAGACAGTTTGTAAAGAAACTCAGTGTTGGCCATATCTCAAGAAAATAGATCAACGACGTCAGATTACTCAGGCGATAGCTAAAATATATTTCCTGAAAATACAATAAACGGAGGGTTCATAAAATAAATAATATCTTTGCGAACTTAATTGCTTTATTTAAGAATTTTATAAATAATCTTAAACCTGGTTTTGGTAATTTTTTATAGATAGAAGGAAACTTTATAGTAATACAATATTTAAGAATATTAAACAACAATAGTAATTAATACATCAATAATAGTGTAATCAATAAATCTGTGAAAATCACATTATCCCAAAACTGAGGAGGCTGACTGACATATTGTCTATTGCTAAATTAATACTCGCGAGCATAAATCGAAGTAAGTAACTAATATCAAAGCAGCACTAACACGTAACATAATATTAAATAATAAAATCCCATCACCACATGTTTTCTTAAAAAAGAATTATCTTTACATAACATCAAACAAGTTAAATACATATATATTTCTAAATGAAGCCGTCTATTCAAGAGTTCTTTTTGTTGTTATGTACTTTTTTTTTCATTGGTATTTATAAAGGAAACGCCGCCACCGAAACTCCGATTTGTTTATTCTATACATAAACCTTTTTCTCTCTATATATTTATTTTTCTGTTTAAATTTCTAGTCGTTACCTTTGATCGCAGTAATATACATAATTAAGTGATTTATGGCTATGATAAGTGAATACGTCCTCGGAAAGTTGCATTTACAATCAATAAATTTTAAAATTCTGAATTGCAGGTGTCCCGATTTTTCCTGTGAGAAGTGTACATGTGTTTAAATATACGAGTCAGCTATACATGTGCTTATTTCCGAGCTTTTGTTACCCATAATTACCTCGAATGCCGTTGTTTTCATCAGTCTCTAAGCGAATGGTCGCTTATTGACTTTAATAGTAATTGCTATTTTCACCGTGAAACGAAAACAATAACGTTTATATCATATGTAATAAAGTACACTAGAGATAGTTAACTTCTCTTCAACAACTCTTGTAAGGAAGCTGAGCGTGTGGCACACACCTTAGACTTGAGATGCCGCCAGAGTAAAAATCCAGTGGTGTAAGATCCGGCGATCAGGTGGGCCATTCTATAAGCCCTCTATGACCAATCCAACAATTGCGATTCTGCATGGTCCAGAAAACTGTCGTCCTTTGGTAGCCTAATGTAGAGACGCTCCATTTGCTGAAATATCATCATTCTTCAACAAATCTAGATTTTGCTCCAATTAAAGAGATTGTATCGCCCAGCATATTCAAATAAGGTAAAGTCAGGTAAGTGTGTAGTAAAAATTGCATAGTGTAAAGAAAATGTAACACTGTTCACATAATAAGACATTTTGATAAATTTTACACATAGAAGTACGTAATGTATGCTCAGTTGTAAGCCTTCAATAGATAGGCTTTTTATAATTATCAACGGTTTACTAGAAAAAAAAAGAAATTTTAAATAGTGTCAATACTACAGACTTACCCAGTAAAATGGAGTAAGTGCGTAATCGTTCCGCATTTTATATATTAATAGCATTATTCTTTAGTTCGGCCAAGTGTTTAATACTATGCTGATGCCTTTTTAATAAGGTATGATAAATTTACAAGATATCTAAGTTATTACACGTTAGCAGATGTGAATTTTTATTTGTAAAACTAGTATGAAGTTTAGTACATTAGAAATATAACATAGGACATCCTTATTTTAATTTTAAAAATAAATATAGCCAATCTACACACTTGCCCCGGTTACACACTTACCTGACTTTACCTTACATTTGACTACCTCGTCAATGAATAAAGGTCCTATAAGATAAGCGCCAGCGATACCAAGCCATACATGATCCATACATTAAGTTTCTGTGGCCATTAAATATGTGTTTCCGCGTCAAATGGACAGTGGTGTCAACCCCAATATCTGCAGTTGTGACGATTTACTTCACCATTCAATGAAAAAAAAATGATTCGTTTGAAAAACAGATATTATACAATTTAATTAATTCTTTTTATTATTAATTCACAAAAATCTAATCTCCTGCAAAGATTATCCTTGTTCAATTCAGGATATATTATATAATAAAGTCATATTTCCTGGTAACAATAGCAATTAGTCTGTATATAGCAATGTTTTGGTGTATTATCTAGAATATGTACATATGTATACAGGGTGTATCAGATATAGAGGTAAATATAATGATATGTAGCAGCTGTAATCATATACAATCAAAAAGTCTTAATGCACAGGGGGTTCTATCTGTAAGCATTAACGAGAAAAACATATTTTATAAATGCCGTGGGCTAGAGCCGTACCTGTGCCCAACTAAATGCTGTCCCGAGTATAACCCCCAATACACTATCATTCAGCCATTATCGCTGTTAGTTTTGTGTGTGGTCGCCGTTGGAGTGCAAGCCACTTCGAACATTATTATTTAAATTCTTCCCGTCTCGAAAAAACGATCCATTTCAGGACCATCATGATTTCATATAAAGAAAATCGAAGCTTGATGTAATGATGCAAATTTTCTGTATCTATATTTATTTCTGTGTAATTCGATTCAATTCATTTTGCGTTATATGATTAAATAATCCAAAAGAAATAACTCAGATTCATGTGGTACCGTTTTATTAACAACTAACTCTCGATTCCACAAAGCAAAAGAAAATATTTACGTTTTTTTGTAACTACAGAAGTCGCATATCCGGTGAAACTCGAACGTCTTATCAGGATATTAAAAATAATACTTTGTAGACTTACGTAGAATGCTCTTAACAAAAAAGGAATGTTTATTTTATAAAAAGAAGAAATTTAAAATGCCTCAGTGTTGCTATTTTTACTTTATTTATTGAGAATGACGTTAAATGAACTTAGGTACCGTTAAGAATAATACTAAATGAGTGCAATGTATTTATACATAATATCACGTTTAGCGGGTGCTTAACATGACGTTTCCTTGCATCAGCCCGGACTAAAGAATTTTTGGCTCTAAATTTAACTTTTTTTTATTCTTTAATGAATGAAATCCGGTTGTCCGGTGGGTTTGTGCTTTATATGTCGTGTAGTTAACCACCCCAAGCAAAATTTACTTTTTCATTTGATACACCCTGTATATTTCAAGGGTGATATTACACTGCGATCTAAAAGATCTATTGTGTCCCCTATTCTCGCTGTTTTAGCTGACCTCCCAATCCTATTCCTTTCAGAAGGTGTAGGGTATCAGAAGGCCTCGGGTTAGGTAAGTCTTCCTCTTCGATTTCATGTGCTGCCAGGTGCAACGCCCTTGAGTTGCACAGTGATACGCAATTTGAGAGGCGATGGATACCATCCTGTTCCCCAATCTGCTCCAGTCGTTTTGCTCCTCCCTTTGTTCCTTTCTTGTGAGGTACTCTCACTTTGGAAGTGGAAGGCTTCTTATGGAGGTCCTGCTCCAATTCCTGTTTATTAGCGGTGTCGTCCCGGTAATAAACGTCCTTTCTCCATGGTTAATCCCACGAGTAGCTGAGGAAGAAAAGGTCCACCTCCACAGAGCCCCGCATGCAGAGGTAATTATCTAGAATAAATAGCGGCTTTAATAACTACTATTGCTTTTATGATGGTACAAAGCAGTTATGAAAAAATTAAGCCTAGAATCCAAACATTTCTTTTCTTTTTCTTCTCGGTGAGAATCAATTCTGCTTGTTGCTTTTGGCCAGAGCCTAGTTTTGATAAAAATATAAGCATTCTAGCGAATCCTTGCTTCATGGTAGGTCAAGGTCATACTAATCAGACAACTAAATTTGTCGACATAAATATATAATATAATGTCGTCTACGATTAAATTTCATTATTTGGCAGTACTTTTAGATATTTTTGGATACTTCTGAAGTATAGCAGTTTACATCCGATACCACAGATTTTTTTACCTTGCTCCTTAGATTAGATTAGGGCTGAAATGGCCGTACGGACCTTTTTCATCTCGACCTTTTCAGCGCTATTGTGATCTCATTATCCTAGAAGGCGCTGTTTAAGTTTGCCTGCCTTCCTTGTTTCCAAGAGCGGCTCCTTTATGTAGCTATCAGATGCAAGTTTCTCTACGCCCAGCCAACTCACTAGGATACCACAGGTTTTTTTAACTTGCCCCTTAGATTAGATTAGGGCTGGAATAGCCATACGGGCCTTTTTCATCCCGACCTCTTTAGCTCTATTGCGATCTCCATTGTCCTAGAAGGCGTTGTTAGTCAACTCGCTAGGCCATCGTGGTTTCTTACCTCTGCTGATATTAGAGGTTGCAAATAGCGGCATCTGCCAACCCTATATTATGAACTACGTGCCAAAAAGATGAACACCTGAATGAAAAGCTGAAATCTTTACAAAATATTTGAAGATTTGACAATCAAAGGAAACACGAAAAAGCCGATGAATTAGCAAGACCCAGAACCTATTCCAGGGGTGTTTAAAAACACGGCATAAGAGGCGGTAAGGAGTTGAGTTAAACGGAAACACGTACCGTAACAGATCTCCTAATAGGATACTGTACATACATCTACAGCAAATTGGAGATACCAACTGCAGACTGTAATAATTTGATGAGTTAAATGTCAAACACTCCTACAATAAAAAAAAAATGCGTCAAAATGTCAACATGGTGTCAATAAAGATAACATGAAACATGGGCCTTATGGAGGAGGGGATGAACCTAGATGGAAAGAGCTAATCGTGCAGAAAGATTTCAATAGAGCAATATTAGTACAAGAGTAGCCATGTTTATTGAACTGGTAAAGAAGTCACACACCTCTATGAGATAGTTAGAAGCAAACATAAATCAAAATAGTACTTTGTTTTGAAATTTGATGGTCGTAAATACACTTTTAAGTAAGTACATGGGTTATTAGAATGCGAATATCAAACGCACCTATTAGGTACATACCTAAATTTCCGATTCCAAGTCAAAATTTTGAAATCTCAAAACAATAATTGTTTTTTTCTTTGAAATGATTGCCGACTTTTCCCAATCTTTTAGATCTAAAATTTCTATGTTTTCTTTTAGAAAACACCTGTGTAGCCTAAGGAAAGTTTTAATGTCCACTCCTCAAAGTAGCGCACTAAGTAATCAATATACGGTATTGACGCTAATGTGTTTTTAATGATTCAGAAGCGTTGCTGGTCAGACCAGACAGACGTTGAATGCAATATCGAGTGCTGTACTATACCGGAAATAGGCTATCGATGAGTTGTAGTAGCGTTGGATTACAGTTATGTGTCAAAAGAGAAGTGGCGCTTTAGTTTTTCAATTTTGATACGATTGAAGTGAGCATGCACGTACACTGGCCGACTTATTTAATGTCGTCGTCTACAGTGCAGTCACTATCAAAACTACTCACCATTTGCACAGGTGCGCGTTCGGCTAGCGTCGACTGTTCCAGGATGATTTATTGGGGTACACAGTTGCAAAACTCTCCGCAATTATGCAAATCAAGTAGAAAAATTGGATTATTTAATATTACAAGTAAACGTTATATATAGCGGTTTGAACGTGCTTTGAATTGAAATATCTCTTTCATAACTTGGACCCAATTGACTCTTAAAACTCATATAGAAATAAATAAAGTGTGGTATTCATGGTAAATCTTGTGTATTAATTGTTTTAAAAACGTAGGATATAGGAAACATCAGAGGAAGACCTCATAAAGCTATAGCTTCAACAAATATTAGCTATTGTAAGCATTTAATTACTCTTTTCTTAAATGGAGACTTCAATAATATTTAATTATTAGCATTTACTGTTGCAGGATCCACCTACGTGTAACTAACGCTATAAAATTGCTATTCACAAAAAAATTAAAACTATGTTTAGTCTGGTTATATTATTTATTTAAGTAAACATGCCAATTCCAAATATAAACAATATAAAATCTAATTACGTCACCGTCATTAAATATATAAACATATACAAACAAAAAATAGTAATATAAAACGTAACCAAAAAAAAAATACATTCTGCAAAAATAAATACTTATACCTGCACTCTAAAAAAAAAGAAATTTTGAAAAATATATAAACAAAACAATATATCCATAAATTAATAAAAGAATAATTCTAAATGAAAGGATTTAACCCTAATTGTAATAAACAACAATTTTAATAGAGTATATTAATTATCACTCAAAATCAAGCTTTTCTTTGAAATTTTAATACACAAATTACGATAATTACCACTAGTCCTTTATGTAATCCAACGACGCCTAGTGTTTTTGAATGACGAGCTCATATATCCACATGATAGTGTTTAGTTGAGTAATAAATTTTTAAAAACATTTTTTTCATATTTATGTTTTAAAAGGCATATAAATATATAAAAAAAATACATAAATCTGCAAAAAAAAAATCATATAGACTAATGTTGTTGTCTTTACGAAAATAAGAATATTTGAATGAATCCATTCTCAATTTTATAAAATTTTTAAATTGTACTCATATTTAATTATACTCGTTCTAATTTTATTGATAATTTTGTGTTGCAAGTATTTCCCTCTAATTCCGAAATTAGGAACATTAGGAGTATGTAGTTTTGCTAATCGTTTAAATTCATTCCTCACGTAAATATTAAAAAAAAAGTTTTTACAGAATTGTTGCTCTGCCACATAAGTATATCAGCTCATTATTCAGTAAAATTTTACTGGTTGGATTACAATCAGGATTCATACTAATTATCATAAGCGGCTGAGTTTTATAATTGCCCCAGATTGAAATGCATATAATTAATGAGTTTATAATTTGGCTATTGAAATTTCAAAGGAAAGCTTTATTCTTAGTAATGTGATAATAGTTTACGTAGTATATTAAAATTTCTGATTAATATAATTCCTCTATAAATAACATCATTTAACAAAAAGTCTAACAAAGGATATGTGTAATTTTCTTAGGAACACACAATTATAACAATAATATTTATTGAAACTAAAGGTAATGAACTTATGAAGTATTACTCTTTTGTTTTCTAATACATTTCCTATTTTAAAAATAAATTATATACAAATAAAGTAAATAAATTTTAATAGAAGTAGCCCAGCAATCAATATAACTTGATTTGTTATTTATACATTCACTTGATTATTTTTAAACATAAAAGAGCTTTAGTTTTAAAAGTTATTTGATTTCAAGCTGTAAAACAGATATTTCATTGAAACTGGATTCAAACCATAATATTAAAGGTTTCTTTTCGATATCAAATAATCTTAGATCTACCTAATTTGCATAATTGCGCAGCGTTTTACAACTGTATACCCCAATAAATCATTTACCTGGAACAACGGACGCCAGCCGAACACACACCTATGCAAATGGTGAGTAGTTTTGAAAGTCACTACGCTGTAGACGACGACATTAAATAAGTCGGCCAGTGTACGTAAGTCAAAGAGAATAAACTGAATTAGATGAAAAATAACATATCACATTTAGTTAGGTAATTACTTATTTACTCGGAGCTACTTAGCTTTAATGATGGCTAGTTCATTCTGGGGATATTCCAGATGTAATTTATAGATAATTTGACAACAATAACAACAGATCCGATAAGGTAATAAGGCGATTGTAGATACGTAGTTTATACAGTTGTTCTTTCGCCCGAATAATCTTATTTTTGAATAAAATTATCAAGTCACGCTCCAAATGCGTGTATAATTAGGTCAAAGTCGTTCGACAACCGCTAAAGAAGGCTTACCCATTGTATTCGCCGAAGTGGCTATTTGCATTTCTATCGTTGTTAACTTGGTAGTACCTAGTAATCGTTTCCAGGAGATTGCCCTCCTACAATTGCTCCCTGCTCGCCAAGTTTATTTCATTGGTAGCGATGTGGAAAGTCAACTACTGCAGGTTGACATAATTAAAGAACTATGCAGCAAGAAATTCTACCGTCACTATTTGCGACAAAGTCGGAATAATTGAACAAATTTAAAATAAAAGGTCCGTACTAGGAAATTATATATATATATAACCAACTTCAATTTTTCAAGATATTTCAAAAGTATGTAAATATGATTTTATGATTAAATGTAATGGTATATTACGTATTGTTAAACATTGTAGAACGCGCGAATAATAATGAAACCAGATTGGGAATTTTCATAGATCTGTCACGATTCTTTGACGCTGTTGGTAGTGACAAACTCTTTTCTAACCTGTAACAACTGGCTTTGAAATTAATAATATATCACCTTAGAAAATAAAAAACAAACGGTGATGTCTAATAATCATACCAACACTTCAAAATGGCTACTTATAGAAAGGAGTGTACCACAAGGGTCTATACTGAATCCACTGTTGTTTTTAGTGTACGTGAATAACCTCCCTGAAGCGACAATCATATGATATAATATCACTCAACATTCATCAGTCGCATTATTCAAATAGATAAAAATAAAATAAAAAAAGGGTAGATACAATATTAACACACTTTATGGGGGCTTTATGGATTTCGTGCTCAAAAGTTCATCTATGGACAAGTTATAATCAATATACGTAAAGTACCTAACAATAATTGTACCCGATATCTGCTACAAAGGTATCAGTAGCAACAACTGCTGTAAGAAACAAATTCTTCACTCATTAAGTAAAATTATTATCGTTAGTTAATTGTAACAGCAAAATTTTAAAATAAGAGACATTTGCCTGCATTTTTGCCATTTCAGGATGAATCCACATAAGTATAGCAAAATCAAGTATACCCTAACGTGTGGTTCCCAGTGGTTTGGGTTGCATTCCTGTGAGGTTTGTGATCTATGAGTCACTACCACAACACCAGAAGGACAGTAAACAATATCCTGCTTCTATCACATACCACAAAATCAATCCACAATTTACAAGCACTTCCCTAAATATTTAAAAGCAATGTCGAGTAAGAAATTTAAAATTGAGTTTAAGAAATTGTTAACAATGTCGTATAATTGGTGGAATTACGCAGAGAATTGACAAATAACTCATTTTGTATTTTAATATATACCTTTGAAATGAATAATCGTTCAACAGTACACAAACTTTTTCTGGTTTAATTGTTTTTTTTTGTTTTTGAAAAAGGCATTTCTTAAACTTGGTTAAAACCAAATGGCCATAGAAACGCATTAAAAAGAATTATTGAAAAAGATAGGCGTGCCACTTACTTCCAGCTAAGTGCTCTCTGGAGTGATGCTGTTGGAAAACAAATTTCTAAATCGTTGTGTTACAGGAAGGCTCATAAACTGGGGTTCGATATTTACAAGATAATACTATTCCAGAGGAAATCTCTCTTTTAGACTGACAATATTTGTTTAGACCAAAGAAAAACCACTTTTAACGCCAGGATATAAGAAAAACATATTGAGATGAGCAAAAGGAACATAAAAATTGCACACTTCAGCAATGGCATGTAATATAATGGAGCTATCAGGTTCAGTTTCAAGTGTGTGTTGGAGATAGTAGAAGTCGAATTATGAAAACATGACGCATTCCATCCTAACTGTCGCGAAAGACAGGTTAAATTTCCTGCATCGTTATGGTCAGGGGCAGCATGCCAACCAGAGGAAAGGAAAACTTCAATACATTAATGGAACTGTAGATGGTATTAATAGAAACACTTTAAAAGAATCACTTTTACCGGTCATGGAAGAGTATTTAACATCAAAACAAGATATCCTATACCATACCAGTGGGACGGCACAGTGTGCCACACCTCGAAAAAGGGCCTAAAATAGATGGAAGACAAGATACCAGTTATGGAATGCATTTCTAGTAATCCCTGTTTGTATCCCATCGAAACTTTCTAGCGCGAGATGGAAAAGATTCTATGGAAACATCCTGTTAGAATAATCTCTGAACTCAAGCCAAAAAAATATTGGAAAATCTGTCAAGAAAATTTCTCATATTATTGCATGTCATTTGGTATGTTCAGTCCAAGATTTAGTGTTTGTTTATAAAAATTTAAGGAAAGTGTGAGTCGTGGTGTGTTGGTCAACTTGTACCAGGCAAGAATCGAACCTAAACTATGGGAGGAGATGTAACTTAATGCAGCCATGATCAGCTTCATTTAAACTGTCCCTTTTTTGTCTGTTGGTGTTATATTTGACGAATATTGTTAATTTGTGTTTATGCCAATTCATCATGTGCGTTTTATGCACTGTATCACTGTGATAATTTTATTTATAGCATAGTTGATGCAGTATTTTGTATTATATAAAACTAGAAACATGAAAAGTATTTTAACACGACAGAACACTCGATGTTCAAATTATTAAAGATCACAAGCTGGAGAAACAGTAATTATTATTCATGACATATACATATGCATAGCCCTCTTTGTTTTGTACGTACCAGGACCTGCTGGCGCGCTTTGTAAACTAGACTGAAGATCAATTATTATTTCAACTGCTATCTCCTCAATCCTAGCCGCTATTCCGGGGAGACGCTGAAACTTTCTGCATTGATCTTTCTTGAAGGCGAGGACCCTCGAGCGCGCCCCAAATTCTGACTAAACTCGGATGGATTTTGTGCGTGCTTGTTGTTCTAAAGGAGGCGTGCAAAGAAATAGATAATGTGGTGTTGAATATTAACAACGTGTGGAATAATGTTGTCTCGTTTTATTGTTGTTTCGGTAATCGAAATTTCAAATTCCCCTAGTTCGCAGAAGCAGTTGTTGTTTGTGTAGAGAGCTTGCCGTTTTTTGATAAAATGTTTATTGCGTCTATTATGTCAATATTCTTGAAATTGGAATGGAAATTACTCTCTCGACCTAAATTTTTGATTTGTTGTAGTAGTTGCTATGTCATCGGTGTTTGGTCTGAATAAATTGTTTGAACACCAATACTAAAGTTTTTTTTGTTGGTAATGAATTGACAATCGGGAAAGCATTAAAATTCTGAACGTGATTATTGAGCAAAAAAGGAGAGGGAGCAGGGGGAAGGGAAAAGTAATTTAGGGGGTTTACAGACACTTAGATTCATGCTTCACACCTTAACTTTTGACCTTACACAATTTTGTTTTTCCAAGACAATATTCAAACAAATTTTGTTAATTTAACAGTCATTTAAAACAGGTTTCAAAGCATACTAAAGGAATTGTTGTAATTTAACGTGCATGCTTGGTTGCATACTTTAAATGTCAAATATTAAATTGTTATTTATGACCATTATAATAAGCCAAACATTATTTTATAAATATTTTTCCGGGAAATTTAGCATTCTACGGGATTTTATATTTTGGTAATATGTTGTGTATTCCCCTCCGTTTGGAGTGAATAACAGTATTTTAATGTCAGTTATGGTCTTCTATAAAAAGAATATTGGTTATCTGTGCATCGATAACAATCGAAGCCAGATAACTGTTAGCAAAGTTTGAATGAGGTATTCTTCCTGTGCCCACGACAGATGGCGGTTGTCTCGTTCCCTGCTCTTACAATTTAATGCCATGCAGTCAGAAATATCCCAGTTCCATAAATTTTACACCTAAAAAAATCGATATATCACCTGTATAATATTTAAATCCACATCCTACGAAAATATCCTGAGAAGAATCCTGATTATCATTGAAGCTCTTGACAGATTAACAAATTAATGTCTTTCTGCTAATAACTCTAATAATTAAGACGGATTTTTCTCAAAAAAAAAAAAAATTCATCACGCAGGATTCGAACCTACGCACTCTCGTTTACCGGGCGAGCGTTCTACCATTTGAGCTAGCGAGGCACATGTATGTTCGTGCGACAAATCCACATATGTCTATATCAGGTCTTAAAAGGCCGACAGGACGGCGAATATGTAAGGATTGCAAGCTTTTTACAGTATGAAAGAATTAACGAGTTAATGTATTTCTGCTATCGACATATGTGGATTTGTCGTACCAACCTATATATGCCTCGCTATCTCAAACGGTGGAGCGCTCGTCCGGTAAATGAGAATGTGTAGCTTCGAATCCTGCGTTAGGAATTTTTTTCTTGGGAAAAATTCTTCTTAATTGTTGCAGTTATTGACAGTTAATTAATTCATACTGTAAAAAGCTTGCAATCTTAACAGTTTATTGGAGTCCAAAGCATGTCCAATTTCGCAAGTAATTTACCTGGAACTATACCAGTAATGAGACGTTTCTCTGTACCCAGATATTTCATCGATGATTTTTCACCTATAGATTAAAATTATTTTGATTCAGCTTTAAACAGTTAAAGCATATTTTTATATATGTGTTCGCAATTACTTTAATTTTGGGGTTAAGTTTCTAAGAATCGCTATCATTCTGTATTTTATTAGAAACTTTTCTCTATATCTATATTTATGTTGCCATAAATCAATTCTGGTCTAGTTTATTTAGGCTATTTCAATTTATCGATAGATATTCACTCCGAAATTATAGATTCATATAATTTAATAGTTTGACCGTCGAATAATAGATGACTATTCTAAATTAGCGGAATGTACTCAATAATATTTGACATTTGTATGACCGAATTTATTTAATTACTAGGCGAGTTTGAATACGTATTTTGACTGAAATAAATTTGTTTTATATAGTATATGAATCCAATATACGTACTGCTGTGTACTGATTGAATTAAATGAAAATGCAAAATGAATTTAACAAAGAAAAAGAAAAATTAAAATATTTTGATTCAAACAAAAAAGTACAACGCAGTCGTATAACAATTTAACGACAACATTCAATAGAATCCGCATTAAATCTACATAAGCAAACGATAGACAAATTAATGAATGGAATAATTTAAAAAAACTTATCACTTAATTAATTAAATCATACAATAAACTCTTTAACTAAATTTATACAAAATGAACATAAAATTTGTGAAATGTTCTCGGTAAACCGAACAACACCTCGGAAGAAAGTAAACAAATCAAAATATGCAACTCAAAATACACTCTGCGGTAACGCGGGTTGTCTAACCACCGCAGTAGATACCTGTAATTGAATCTATCGATTCGTTAGCAAGCAGCCGAAAAGGTGTCTTGGCATATCTTTAAGTATGGTGTTTAAGCACAGTATTGGCTTCACTTTTACAGAAAAATAAGTTGGTAAATTTATGAAAACAAAATTTAACATAACCTAAACATCTCGTATCTATAATGTGCCATAAATTTTATCTTGGTAAATATTAAAATGTACTCATCAAAATATTCTGATTTTGAAGTATACGGCTTGACGATTGTAATATACTTATTATACTTGCAAATGATATTATCTTACCATCTTCATATCGTAGCGCACTTGCCTATCAATGTGCCTTCATAATACAAGTTACATAAAATGAGATACCTGGCTACTTAATAAAAGCTAGCTCGTAAAAGAATTTATGTTCTTCTTTAGTGTTGTTTCAAATTACTTCTGGTTAGAGTGACGCTCCTTGGGACGAATACATATTTTTACTCTGAGTTGAGCCGAGTAAATAAGGTGCCCTTTTATTGTTAAAGAGTGTCACGTTATTTTTCAATTTTCTCGTCAGCTATTCTTTCTGAGAACATGTCAGTGTTGTATAGATAACTTTGAGAAAGGACTATGTATAAGGGTATATTGTCGTGAATATATTACAAACAAACGCGACAAATGAAGATTTTGAAATTCCTACATTCTTGCAGTAAATGTCTGCTGAAGGTGTATATTTTGTGATAGTATTCCTTTTTTTTTTTTAATAAAAGTTAGAGACTTCGATAATACCGTTGAAATCAGTACATGCGGTTTAGATGTGTAGACAAATTTTATACACAATTCAATCTAAACTTTTAATGGCAGTTACCGAACAATGAAAAAAAAAATTTACTAAAATGAAAGGCGTCTAAGAATCGAAAGAAATCACTATCGAAAACTACAACAGCATATTACAAGCCTACAAGAATACAACACATAAATTAAGAAAAGGAATCATTTTTATTTTACTTTACTAGAATTGCTTTAGAAAAAAAATTAGCACAGAAAATATAAAACTTATAGCATTTAAGATGAATATTGAGAAGTGCCTTTACAATCAGTCCAAACCAAATATCATTTGTACAAACAAAGGTTTACTCTAACTAATCCTTTCCCAGTTACATAACAAGCAGGGCGTTTAAATTTAAAAGCTACGGACATGGATCAGGAGTTTACGATTGCCCTTTTATGGTTGTTCGAATGTTTATGACAGTTTCACGAAATTTCATTATCATGAATGAGGCCACACTTTGCATAGTTTTTAGAGTTAGTGGCAGTAAAATTCCACCATAAAGTTGGTGTCTTATGCTATATCTTCAAGCAAGCTTCAATTCCTCTGAGAAAGCAATGGGAAGGAATCAGGCCCATAAAACGGTTGCTTGGGCACTAAAGTAATGGAAAACTGTTATGTCCTATCTGTGGTGGTTTTAGGAATATTCTTTTTTTACATTTTTATTTGGTAGTAGAATAGAACAGAATAATTTATTTGGTTAAACAACACAAAGTGTATACAGCGTGTTCCAGCGAACTAGTTTATTAGAATTTTTCGAACTTCTGGTTGGAATTTGAGTTTAAAACTTGCAGAGCAGTCATGGCCGACTATCATCTATTTAAAGAAAATATTTTCAGTCTTATAGCACTTTTGGTATACAGGGTGTCGATCGACTTTCTTATTTTAAACGAAATGATGCTTTTTTATGGATCTATTGTATTGCTCGTATCATTTTTGATGTGTTTGTATTAATGTATCATATTCCTAGAGCTAATCGTTTTTGCGATATTTGCAATTTTGTTCAAAATTTTGACGTTTTCACTCTTTTCAATAAAATTAAATATTTCATAGGCTAATAGACATTAAAATATTTTACTGATGTAGATGCTATTAGATTAGGTCATAGATGTTGACTACGACAGCGATAACTACAATATCATATACAAGGTGATCAGAAATGTGGATACCTTTAAAAGTAAAAAAAACTATATGACTGTAGGTAGCTAATAATAAGGAAACTAGTCACAATACTTTTAGTACTTTAATTAGTAATTGCCGTAACAGTTAATATACTTACTTCTGTGTATTTGCGTCCGGATGGATATAACAGCTAAGAGATACGACAAGAAGCACGACTTGCCTTTTTTAATGGATCTAGTGAACACACTTTGACATTGGCTGCGTTCAGCCAGTTTTTGTGCCAGCGGCACTAAGTTCTAGCGCTAAATTGTAGTGCTAGCACAATCTGAACGGTTTTGCTAGGCATTTTTATAGGTGCATGCGCAATACGCATTCTCTAAGTTCGCTATTTATTACTTGTGTATTTCGAACGTGTGTGTACCACAGTATATTACAGTAAGGACATGTTCGCAAAAATCCATTGTTCTTGAGTGGTCCGTTTTGAATGACCTTCAAGTCCAGCTGCCATTTTGTAAAGCTGTTGCCGGGAATTTTCAAACGTGTAGAATAATTTATATTTTAAAGGAAGTAGGAAAGTAGATTAAAAAAATACACAAATTTATGCGTTTTTTATTCTTATTTTGTTGCAAATATTTATGAACAGTTTATAGTAATAGAAAACACGATTCCAGTAAAATAATGTTTGATTAAGTGATACATATATTTGCAAGTGTTTTACAATGATTATGTTCATATTCTTTCCTTTTTGTGAAATAAATGTTTGTTTATATTTTTATAAAGTAAAAGATTCTTTCAGGAATAAATATGTTGTGGTTCTTTCTCAAATAAATTAATAAAAATGCAACAACTTCGGTGGAAGGGACTTTCAAATTTCTGACACGAATACACAATAACTTTTAATTAGGGTTCAAGAGTTATTACTATATCGTTATATTCTATTCGACTACTTCATTTCTAACATCCTACCCTGCACTGGTTTGTCAACAATAATGTCCGGGGGTGCACAAGTGGATAGAGTTCAGACGTAGACATTTATAATATCGAATTGTCTATAATGTGAATAAATGTGATTAAAATTTATACCAGTAGAATGCAGTTCAAACCAAAATCACATTATTTTAAAAAGTGAACATAAAATAAATTAAGTTAGTTACTGAGATAAATAACAATCTAGCTTAAAATGTGTATCTAACAAATAAATTGATTTAATGTGGCCTAGGAATCTCTGCACAACGATAATAGTTCTTCTTATTCATGTACTTTCTTAATTCTTGTCGTGCCATATAGATTAGATTCATTCGGAAATCCCAAGAAACTGCGACCATCGTTAGCATCAAAATTTATCTTGCGAGAGTGACTGGCACTACAACATGATACCCATTGGTGTCTTCTTTCATGGTTATTTGAGTTTCACTTAAACCTAACAATAAGTATAATATATAAGAAAGTATGTAAATGTTATGGCCACTGGCCACCGATCTTACCTTTTACACAAGAATATCATAGTTCATTCAATGTTTCTAAAACTGCAGGGGTAATTCAAAATTAATAAAATACGTAAAATTAATAAATAAACCAAGTAAATCATTTAGATTAAACGGATGTATTTAGATGTTAGATTACGCCAACAGCCCCGTGTTTATTTTTTTTCAACGTGCGATTCGGAATTGTTTGTTAAACCCGAAATAATATTCAAACGTCTTATTATGCTTGACGAGCAAATTTTTTATTTTTAGCGGCTATTCTGCTTCCATTTTTACGTTAAACAGATTAATAGACATCTCCACTGACCTTATGCATAAGTCATAAATATAATAGCTACAGATTGAAAGTGGAAGTGAAACCACGATAACCCTAGGTATATCAAGCAAACATATAGTTTTATACCATTTTATTTTCACAATAGGTTACACATGTGTTATACAACAGAAATACTTCGACAACGCGCAAACCTATTTGAATTTGAATGTTACGCGGTCATCTCCACTCTCCGCTAGGTAATATATAGTTCATTTACTATAACAGATGAGGTACTACGTGAGTCAGTATGCTATGACGTCACGACCGTGTTGCAAATTTTCTATTCCTCAAACGTAAACAAACGTTAGGATAATTTAACTGTCAACACTTTGACAGGTGAATTAGAAACCTTTAAAATCAATAACATTTTACCGTAATATAGTGATTGTTCTTTTTGAAAATCAGGATTTTAAACGATATTTAATCATGATAGCAGTGGAAAATAACAAAAAAGCGACAGAAGTGAGTGACAATAAATTTATCGGGACCATTTATCGCTTTAAAGTATTCACAGTAACCGATTAGTATGCAAGTTTTTTCTCTATTCGAAACCAATATCTCTGATTTACTACTTCTGAATTTTGTTTCCAATATGTTGTACACCAAGTACTTGGTATGCATTTTCGTTTTGGATTAGTGGATGTAATTCCTTGTTTACTCATGGATGAAATTTTGCTTATGTTTACAATATGAATGTTTAGAACACTCGTTACTCTCTAAAAACGAAATACTATAAAGAATGACATTAAAATATATGGATTTTATACTCCTCGCACGAAAGTTAACGGAAGTATGGCCCGTCGTTCCCACGTTCTGCGTCGAAATACACGATTAACTAAACTGTTAACTCCTTCGACTGTTTACACAATGGTTTCGGTATGGTTTAGTTGTAAATAACTACTTATTTAAATAAATATATACCAAGTATAAACGCAAAATTCCCCACACTTTACTGCAAATGCAGAATATAACCCTTTGACACGTTGACAGCCTAAACTAAATCGGTGGGATACACTTGGGAAGACTGTGACAAGCATTGCATTTAAAAAAGCAGTGAGGCACAACAATAGTATCTTTATTGAACATGAGTAAGTTATATGTTTAGTTGGTTATTTTATTAATATCTGATGACCGCATGGCCCGAATTTACAAGTAATGACGTACCTCGTCTGTTATAGTAAATGACGTATAACAAAGAATATTTCCGCTAGCAAATATGGCGAAACTTAGAACTTAGCGACCGCATTCAGGACACCGCTAAGCTTAGCGGAGCCTAACGCCGCTAACGCCAAAACTGGCTGAACGGGGCCATTCTGAAGCAACTGTCAATTTACAGTGAGGGCGCCACTGTAGTCTTATTCTATCATTGATATCAACGGTCGTAGCAGTAGTCAAGAATAAACATTATCCTTGGGGTAATTCTACCGCATTTTTCAATTCAACTCATTGTTATTTTGATCATTTCTTACTGGACTGTTATTTAATAGTAATAACGTTTGTATTCTACTTCAGATACATAAGTTTAGCCTTTACACCTACAGGGTAATTATTAAGGTTACTGATTATATGTATATATATGTTTTTTTTTATAATTTTATACATACAATAAGGAAACAATTCCGCATTTCCAGCGCCATTAAATTGTACCGAGACAAGCTCTGGGAATAGCATAGCATTTTTCGTACAATAAAAGTACTTAACTTGAAAGACATGACGTGCACGTATCTCCCTTGGCGCTTTTTACCCCGATTTGATCTTTGAAAAGCAACGAACTCAATTATTCTCACTCCGAGTCCGTGTTTTTTTTCCTTTCTTTTCTTTTTTTCTTAGCTTCCCTTTTATCATTGGCCAACCGGTCGCTGTAAAGGCGAAAACTACGACTGCGGTAATTAATAGGAAGACGTCAACGCCAGACAATGAGACAGACGTTGGAAAAGGTACTTTGCACTCAACTGAAAGTTGTTACGCATCCGTACGTTCGGAGTGTTTCAGAAATCGTCATACTATAAAGTATAACACAAGCGACGCGGAATTTTGAGCGCTCTTTACGTGTCAGCCGATGTGTGGGCTTTCTAATTATATCGCGATGCTTTCAGCCTTATTTTTTCGAGTGCTTAGCAGCGTTTCTTGCTTCGCTTTAATCTCTTGAATTTAATGCAATAACCTTTTAATAAAATCAACGCACTGCTGTGGTTTGGCACCCCGGGGTTTGTAAATTCGGTGTTATTTCATTTTTAGAGATCAATCTTTGTCGATGCGTCGGGCAAATTCTTTCAGAAATTAATGTTTTATTTTTGGATAAGATCTTGTTAATTGATTTGATTGTTGGAATTGTAATTGTTATGTTTAAGTTTAAATTCATTCAGTTGTACATTTTGCGTGTACCAGTATTGTATATAGTTTATTGTAATATTCTAGTTTTTTTTCTTTGCGATTCATGCGCTGCTTTGGCACGCAATTGTAAAATTTTATATATATGTACGAGGTTTGGGCCTCTCAAGGGAGTTCCTTGAAAGATACCGTAAGTACATGTTATATTGTTTTCGTTGCTGCCATTTTTGGTTATTTCATTTAATTTAAAAATTTTGTTTCGTTTAATTTGAAATTATTTCATCAATCAGGGAACTCTGTAAATAATAATTGATATTATATTTTTGTGCACATATTAGATATAAGATCCGTTATTTTAATTGGTTCTAGAAATTATTGTTTTTTTGTTTAAAGAGTTTAAATTTTTCCGTTTCTAGTTTACTATTTGATTTTTAATATTTAATCACCTCGTGTAAGGTGAAAAAGAAGCCTTGTGCTTGTAATTAAATTCGTTTGTGTTAAATTTTGCTTGTTTGTGCACGTTTAAATTTAATTTTGTTGGTTTAAAATTTGAAACCACGTGGATTTTTGTGTAATAGGATTTTCTTCTAGAACAACTCTTTGTTTGTTTATAGGATTTGTATCGTCCTTTTGTAAATGTAAATTCATACAGTTTTTGTTTTCGGCCAGAATCTTAAATTCGTGGTTTTGTTTCTGCATAATTGTAATTAAATGTTTTTTTTTCTTTTTTTTATATAATTAAAATTAATGATTGTTAACCGTCATTGCAAAATTTCTGTTTTTTTTTTTGATTACTTTCACCCACATTTTACACTTTTCATGATGGTTTAATTCTGAAATAACCTTGAGGTTATAGTTTTCTTTGCGCCCTTTTAAATTTTTATTCGCTGAGCTAGTTAATTAAATTTTGGTTTTTCATTTTTTTTTCACTTTGCATTTTTATGCTGGTACCATCAGTACACAGCAGCACGTTATTTTAATATTTTCGGTTGAAAATTGCCCAAGATAACATGTAAGCTTACAACAAGCTTTTCATTTGCTCGACTTTCAGTTGTCGACAACAAGCTTGCTAATAAAATGTTATAATAACGTTATTGTATCATTTACGGCAACAAGGTTGCCGTAACATTTACAGCAACAAGATTTACAGACCCTTTTCAATGAAAACGTTGTAACAAGGTTATTGTACCATTTGCGGTGGCCGCGTGTATTTTCGAAGTGAAATTGTAGAACGACTTTAGGTCACTATACATTAACTAATGCTAATTAATAATTAGGTCACATTAAAAACGTGTGCAACACTGGTATTAGCATACATTTGTTTCACCATACCAAGAATCTTCAGTGCTACTGGTCAACCTAATGTATTATACGAAGAAAGTCGTATATATATTTAGTAAGTGGAAGAATAACTGAATGAGGATTTAAGATGGAAATCTCAACATTAATGTGAAGATATTTGCTATTGCCGTCGCTTCACACGGAATTCTTATTGCGGTTAAGCGATGGGTTCCTTCAAACTAACATTGGATGTGTCAAACATGCGAAACAGGAGAAATGAGTGGCCTATTTCTCATGAATAATTTGATATATCGAAACAATTGCAACACCTCGAATAAGGTCAGTCACAAAGCTGAAATCTTAACAACACACTGACTGCATGTAAAAAGCCGCTGATAATTATCTGGCAGAAGTTCAAGTAAAAATCATTCAACGGTGATATTTGTTGATTGTTTTGTTTTGATAAAAAAAATTATGTTGATTTATCCATTAAATATTTGGAATCCGGGCAATATTTTGTATATACAAAAATTTAATACAATGTATTCAACCCTATTCATAGTTGTGCCACTGAATGTTGACATTCCAACCACGAAGTTGGCTATGTACAATCCAAAAGCTAAGTCAGATGAAAATCTGTCACGTTTTCTCTCGAGGAAATTGTTAAATATATAAAACGATACCCAAATAGCGCATAAGATGAACGATGTTATTGTGCTCCCGAATAATTTGTTAAAGTTATGAATGATACCAACTGCACGGCAATAAAGCACTAGCAGATGTTGGGTAAACCTTTCATAATATCTTATGTAATCCAGATTACTATTTAATTTTTCTTTTTTATTCAATATTTTGTGGTGTCTGTGATGATTTTCCAGTATCTCCAACAGCACAGAATTAAATTTTTCAAAAATATTTTTGACAGTCCAAATAATTATATTTATTTCTGACATCATAAAAAGTAGATATATTCTTTGAGGTTCCAAAGCGTATGATAATCTAATACATCTACCCAAACCCATTATGGGAGAACAAGCGACCATGTCAAGAATAATTTGTGTTCCAATCAAAGAGATATTAAATAATATGGCAGCCAAATAAATGTATTTTCCTTTACTCTTTCGTCCCAAAACAAACTGTTTCAACTGATTTTGTATTAAATAGATATCTGCCAGGATATCTCGATATAATTCTGGTTCGACAAACCATATTCTTAGCATTCCTAACAAGGTGACGATTGTAATACTAGAGGAATGAATTACATCCAGTAGAATTTGCATTTTGGCTTTACTGATATAAATTTCTGTTGATCTTCCATAAAGTCCATAAATGAAGATAATAGTGAGGTATATATACGGTTAAAATAGTCTTGATTTTTGCGAATGTAGTGCGTTTCAAAGTGCCACTGGTAAAGTCAAAATTTGGATTGATATGCAAGAAATTGTTTATAAATCAGTGGCGTAGATAAGAAATGTGGGCCCCCCCGCAAAATGTTTAGGGGGCCCTTTCAAAATGTTTGGAATTAGTAGCACAAATTGCGAATATTTGATTTAATAATTAATATTTACAGATTTTAAGTCATTTGTACGTGAGAGTAAGTTTTGAAAAATATCTGCTTTAAATAAATTATTTTGTGTTATAATAAAAGAAATCTAAAGAAGTTATTTATTTTTATAAAATACAGTTTCATATCGAAATTAATTAGAAGATAAAACACAAAAGCGTCTCTTTTTCAGTAGTATGAAGTTTTCAACTAGCTCTTCCAAATCGACGGACCTACTCTGCTCATTTTCAATATTTATAACAGCCAAAGCACTTAAACGAACTTGTGTAATGGTGCTGCGTAAATAGGTTTTAATTAATTTTAATTTTGAAAATGATCTTTCTGCTGTTGCAGATGTTACCGGCAAGGTTAAATATAGTTGAAATAGTGTACATAAATCCGGAAGGCTAGTTGCTAAACATGCATTTTCCACTAGTAATAAATTAGCTAAATCCTTAATTGATGATTTTTGCTTAATTTCATTAAAAAAAAACAGTCTTAAAACTAATTAGCTGAATGGGTAAATCTTCTGAAAAATCAACTACATATTTCTTCAGAATATGTCCTCCATATTCCACTATTTTTCATTCGTTAAATTAACAAACTTGCTGGATTAAGAAACGAGAAAAGTCTTACAACTTCATTTATGGAGTAAAATTGTCTAGATATTTGGTTGATAATAATGTCAAGCGATGCGTTAAAAATTTCAATTTGAAATTTTTTTAACGGGTTAGGGATGTGTAAGTCGTCTTGACATTCATCAAAAAATTTTTTAATTCTTTTCTGGCGTTTTTCTTTTAGCATAGGCTGAATATTCCAAGATTCTGCTAGAATTTTAGCCTCTTCTTCTAATTTATCAAAACCATCTCGCAGCTTTGTTAAGTTTTCTTGCCCACTATTGAGTAACTTGCACGCCTCTTCCAAATCACATGAAGGACACTGTAGTTGTTTTGAAATTAGGTTAACAGTTTCAAGAACTTTACTCTGAAAAACTAGCAATAGTATGAACTCGTAATCATCCATTTTATTTTGTAGGCCTTTGCGTCATTCTTGTCACTTTGCCTTTACATATCAAGATAAATTTGACAAACATTGCATTACTGACTGGTAATTATATTTATTGATAGTAGGCATTCAAATCTTGAGACCATCTTGTTACGCACAGCTTTTTCAGTGTGTATTTAATTTATTTCCATGTAATTGTCGTTTGCTGAAGGGCTTGTCAGCGTGGTAAACTTTCACTGAAAAACACATAAATGCTTTGCGAAAGATCATAAAAATTTTGTAGTTTTATGATGTTTTTAACAGAATCATTTAAAACTAGGTTCAAGTTATGAGCTGAGCAATGAATGTAATCAGCTGTAGAAACTCGACTCTTAATTCTAGCTTGTAAACTAGTATATTTCCCAGACATATTAGCTGCCCCGTCGTATCCTTGTCCTCGACATTTTTCTATATTAATTTGAAGATTACCCAAAGTACTTAGAACAACAGCTTCTATACTCTGAATTTTGTTCAGTTAGCTCTATAAAATCCAATAAATGATTCTTTTATTTCCAGAGTGTTTTGTTTTTTGGATTTTGCTTCATGTTTGTGTACCTATAATGATACTTAGTTGGTCTTTCTTGATATTCTTGTGTGGTATCAATTATAAGGGAGAAGGGAGCTCTATCGATATTTTCCGTTATTCTTTTTAAACAGCTTAGCAAATGTGTTGATTATTTCATTTTGAATTATCGGGGCTTAAGTATTTATTTCGAATATTAAAGTTTGACAAGTGAGCCTTTAGTACAGGGTCATAACGTGCTATCAGGTCAATAATATTTAAAAAATTACCACTTGATGCTCCAATTTCTTTAATATTTTCTCGATGTCCTCGTAACGGCATATTACAATAGATAAGGTTCTTATCACATCACAAATTCTTACTAAAATTTCTTTAATTCTCTCATTACCTCTAATTTGACTATCAACAGTTTTGTTTTTTTCCCAAGTACTATAAATTATGCATGCTTGCAAATGAGCATCACTCCCTTCGTGAATTTTAACTTTTATACTTAAGCCCCTCCAGTCATTAATTGTGCCCTTACACCAATTTCTCGATGCCTCATTACTAGAAAAACAGCCAACACGGTTGACAATACACACCATTCAACTTTTGAGAATAGCATAACCAAAGCGATCAATTTTTGACCAGTTTTTGTTTTAGTCGTGTAGTAATCACTACTCAACGCTCTATTATCTTCTTTATTTTTTGGAAACGGTCCCATAGGTTTATTTGGCCCTGCAGAAATTATTTTTCTTTTTAATTCGTCGGAAAGCAATTTCGAAAATAAGGCCCTGTCTGTGCTGAAATATGTTGAATCTTCCTGATTACAATCGATTTGATTTTCTTCTAGAACAAATACTTGATTTCTGTTCGATTATAACATTTTCGTGATTCAAAGATTTCAACTGATGCAGATGTACTAGGTTCTGAAGATTTTTCAAAGAAACTGCTAATCTTCGGTAACTTACGTAATTTTTCATCATTTTCTTGTTCCAGTTTCCGTTTTTTTGCACCACTCATATATTTTCTTTCGCTCATTTATTTTGAATATTCGAACACACGTTAGTTTTATTAGATAAATTTATTAAAATTAAATCACTACAGATACACTCACTACTTTGTTACACAAGTTAATGAATACACATAGAATTTATAGTATTTTTAATAACCGAACAATTTCGTTGTTAAATAAAAGAAGGATGGAAGTAGGGCTTTCAGTTGAACCTACATTCATTTCCGTATTTGTTGAATAAATTTATCGTTTTATAACTAGATCATAAAAATAAATATGCAAATACAATACAGCTTTGTAAAAAGAACGTGATTCTTCATAATTGCTGGTTTTATTTATTAGTTTATGTACACATGCATAGCACAGTCATATAACTGCAAGCAGTTATAAAACTTATAAAGATACGATCAAAGTCAAAACACTACAGTGGTATATTAAATAACATCTGGGGTAATCAAGAAATTGAACATCCAGGAAAGGTTTACGTAAAATACTTAACAAACCTTTTGTTATTTCGCACAGATGGTCACTGAATGTTACGAGCTATTTACTTCCATTGAAAAAAAGCAAATGCGATATTATTTTCTCGAAACTGAGAGAACGATAGGGCAATAAAAGAATAAAACTGGTCGGAAGTTTTCATAGTAAAAACACAAATATATGTACCGTTATAATTTTCAATACTAAAAGCTAAGTACACACAAGATCTTTTTTATGATACGAAGGCAAACTTATACATTTCTTTATACCTAAAGGATAAAGAAGAAATATTATTGTAAATTTCTTTACTAAGTGCGGGGCCCCGAACTGTCGGGGGCCCCCCGCATTGCGGGCTCTGCGGGCGCCTTATCTACGCCAATGTTTATAATAATTACACGTTTTAAATAAATTAGGATCGTTTGCAATGCAATACAGTTCAAAATCCTTCTGGATTTTTATTTTTACAGTCTAAATATATATTTCTTTCAACAGGCTGCAACCTATAAGGCACTTACGTAGCAATTTTTGATTGTCCCTCGTTTTACTTTCGATTAATTTCCTTACAGGTGCACGAAGAGCGATTTTAATAAATAACTTTTTCATTAAGTGAAAATAAGTAGAAATGCTTTTAAAACTTTATATTTGCTTAACCGTCGGTTATGAAACCAATAAACAGAATATTTATGACAAAAGAATTAATCATTGACAAAGTTGTCACTATTAGATATTACAAGATCTTATTCTAATGCCTCATATTGGTAAGATTATTATTTTTATCTTTTGGTGACTTGTTTGGTGACTTGAGTATAGCTTCTCCTGTTATTTTGTATTCTTTTTAGCTTGAAAAAGATAATTTTTGTCGAAACATCGCATAGGAACAATGAAATAAGTTTTTTATATCTACTTCTATTGGTCGTTTTCTATTTTTCCTTCCAAAACATACTTTAACAAATTTCCTGCAATAACATGCCGAAAACCCCTGTTATATAAATAGACTCCTTAAACTGGTGTTTCGTCTATTTGTCAACTCATCTTACGACCCACGGGGAACCGTATTCTTCCCACTGGAAAACATTCGAAACTGGAACGCCACACGGATGCTTCCAAGAGCAAAAGGATGGTTGGTAAAAACTGTTGCCCTGCCTTCCCAGAGCGCCGCGTGTACAGGAAAATTTCTTGGACCGCTTCCAGGGACGGAAGGAGGGGGTGGCATGCGTGTTGGGACCGCAGAACAGTCTCCGCAAAATATTTATGGCGGCACGAGGGGCGCAGTTCGGACCCAGGATGCGACCCGACAGGTTGGGACCGTATATTTATCTACGAATCTGCGTCTGAGAAATCTTTGATTCCGGTCGGTTTGTTATCCGGGTGATTCCTTAAAAAGGTTGTTTCCGCTATGAAAACAAAAAAACGAAGTAGAAAATCCTTTGAGAATAACACGAAATAGTTTATTATACAGTATTTTTTGTTTATATCACTAATATAATTTTGCTTGACGTCAATCTTTCACAAAAGATAAAATAATAATATATATAGATTGTCGATTTGACATCTAATGGATAACTCACCTAAAATATCGACCCCAAAGCCTTCTCAAGAAGTTCAGTTGTGATTGAGGACATACCATGCCGTTTTCAAAAAGGACATAAAGTTGTTTCCGTATAAAATTCAAGTAGTCCATGAACTTACGCAGGTAGATTTTGATACAAGAACACAGTAATGTTGGTTTTTACAGAAGTATCCCGAAACAGTTGGGGATGTAAACTAAAGAATTCTGTTTTTGATGTCCACAGCGATATTATTATTATTATTATCATTATTGGCCTCGGTATTACACCATTAGACACTTTCAAAAAATTAAAATCCTGACAATGGACGGCAGGATGGGAATCAGACATATTTCACACTCGGGGCCGATCGGGTGACTAAAACACAGAGGGAGGGCAGGCCAACGGAAAGAAGGATCACCCAAAAGCGGATAAAGACAGAGGAACCCAACTAAATATTGACATGAATGCTGCACATGTATTTATATATTCTATAATTAATCACAGCTCTTTCTTGTGCTATTAAACAATTTACATTAAAAGGTTGGTATAGATTCATGTCTGTTAGATCTCTAATTAACTCATTAATTGCTTGTCTCCGCACTCTTTCTCACAGAACTTGCACAAGTCGTTGTCCAGAATTCGAATCTTGTTTAAATGAGCCGGAAATTTTCCATGATTAAAAGACATTCTTATTATCTGCGACAGTGCCTTTTTTTCACGGTAATATGACTGTACCAGCGATTGCTCTTGATTGTAGGAACAGAAAGCAGTGTAATTAGTTGTCTGTCCTCATAAGCTTTAAGTATATTTTTTGCCAAGCTGCAAGACGGCAATCTTTTAACGATTTTAAGCAGTCCGTATATGGGATCAACCTCTTCACTGACACGTTTTCAAGGCATGCTTTCACAGCGATAGTGAGATCTAACATCACTTGTGGGCTTAGAGCAAAAGAACTAATTTGGCCACCGCGAGAATTAACCTCTCTAAAGTGCAAAGATTAGCATGCGTATTGCTGTGCACTGATTGAATTAAATGAAAATGTTAAATGAATTTAAAAATGAAAAAGAAAATAAAATTAGCTAGCTCAACGGATAAGATTTTAAATCAACAAAAGAACTATTTATCTCAGAGTTACCCTCGCCAATTAAAACTTGAATCTAACCACGAAAAGTAAATTGTGAGTGAATGAAATTAGACTTTCTTAATTACCCGAAAAATTGAAAAGGTTTAAAATAAAATAAAAGAACAGAATTTTTAACCCAATGACATATTTACTAATTAACAATCATATTATTACAACAACGGTTAAATTACAACTTGTGCAGAAAAAAAACCTTGAACTGATGGTTCTGACCTAAAATAAAAACTGCACTTGACTCTAAATTAAACTAGGACAATGCTATTTCCTATGCAAAGCAAAAGATTTGTTTGTTCAGGAAGATTATCCACAATACACAATCTTTGAATTTCAATCCACGTGGTTTCACAACTTAACATAAACTCGTGGACAAATGCAAGAAATTTACATTAAAGTAAAAACTAAAAGCAAGAACAATACTTCTACTCACTCAAACGAGGTGATTGATAAATAAAAATGAAACAGTAAAATTGAAAAACACAAAATTAGCTCTTTAAACTATAATGAGAAAAAAAATAAACTAAAATATATAGTTCTTCCTAAACAAAAATAATAATTGATCTTATATCTATAATGCACACTTCAATATATTAACAATCACAATAAGAAGTCCTTGATGGACTAAATAAAAGACAAATACAGCATTAAATTTCAATATCAAATGAATTACAAAATGGCAACCAAATGTACTAGTTGGTAAAATGGTTGATTATTGTCGGTTAAAACTAAAATATACAGAAAAGCAGCGTAAGATATCTGGGTCCCAAATATTTGTACAAATGATTGTAACAATTTTATAGTATATGAGCTATATAATATGAAAATAAATGTAAAATTTTGATGTATCTATTGTAAAGAAGTGCTAAATTTATGTCTGTAATTGAAGCGAGCTGAACACGAATTAAAATTGACAAGGTAGCCAGCAATACTATCCGTGTTAGACACTGTAACCTCACTCGAGGTTCTATAAATGAATTAAAATGATAAAGAATTTAAACCAAAAACTATTAATTTTGATAAATATTGAAATAACTAAAGAAATTTATTAAATAATAAAAAGCAAAAATACGCCTACCTGAGTTATCGATTGGGTTCGATGGGGGTAAGCTGACACCAGAACTCTAACTTAGCAAATTTTCCAACGAAGAAATGTTGGACAGAGCTTGCCGATGGTCTGCAATCTGTATTTGAACTACGTCCAGGCCCAAGATGTAACGGGTTAGCAATTTATTCGCAATTGCAATAAATGCGGATATCTCCCTAAATAGTAGGTGGTTTTCACTAAATTTGTAAATGTTCTATGTTAAAAAAAAAAAATATGTAGACCCCGAGAGAAATGTGTGCAGGCCGTGTGGAATGGCGGCATTTGGGGATGCTTACCGTTGTAAGTCCCAACAGAAATCCCTTGAAAAAAGACGTAAAACGTCGAAAATGCGTTGAAAACGTGAAATCCTGCCTACAGCAGATGTGGTAAATACGAAACTCAACCCAAAGCTTCCTCAAAATTCAAAAGTTGCACGCCATCGACCTCTCGATCGTTCTAGAAAATTCTCGCCGAATCCCTGTGATAGACAGAGAAAGTACTACCCCGTTGGGCGGGCCAGTAACCTACTAACAACATAGTCTATGATATACAATTCTAGAATTCAGTAACAGATGATGCGACCAGTACTGCTACGGAGAAAAATAATTCAAATATTACGAATAAATATCCTAGTTGAAAAATGGAACGTAACAAGGTCTCAATCTTCTAACGGTGATCAAACCCGGCTTTTAAGAAATTTACCACAAAGCTTAGGAATGAAAATAGGGTCAAAAAACCACATTAAAATTGACAAATGCCATCAAATGTTACACGAATGGCTTCAAAATATATAACAAGAGAACTGGAATGGAAATATATAGAATATCTAACTATTAGAAGAATGAGGTAAGTAAAAACTTGTCTGGGAATCTATAACCAGAAGATATTTACAAAATGCATTAATTTGAATAAGAATAATATTAATTATTATTATTTAATAGGGATACTTTCAGGTGATTATTAACTGAAATGACATCTGAGTGAGCTTAGATTCGCAAGGAAATTTGAATGTAGATTTTGTGTTTAATAAAGGTATGATAAGCATTGCTTAAGCTTGCTGCTTAAATACTGCAAAATATAGCTAAACACAGCTTTATTAAACTATAATCCAAATTTGTGTATTGTATGTTCGATATAATAAAACTTTACATCAATATTAACTTCCCGTGACATCTAAACAACAAATCCACAGATTAATTTGTACTATAACAATCGAGTTCCACAAAGGAAAACAAGGATCTATTATGTTAATGGTAATACTAAAACTTCCTGGCCGCTTCGTTTCTTTCGACCCAATCCAATCGGGGATATTACCCTCGACATTCGTGCCCAGATAATCTTCCTAATGCCTCGTCGAATTACTGATACTAAAGATAGGATCTTGACTCCGGAACTACCGACCATATCTGTTAATTAATTTAAGCGATATCCCAGGTATTAGAGGACGTTTCTGTATGGATGAACGGGCTTACGGACTTTAGCGACATTCACCGAGTCTGCATTTGGGGATTTGCCAGCGCACACAATTGACATGGGCGGTATTCTCTTTGTTTTGCTGCAAGAAATTTGTTTGGCCGTCTCTCTTCTATTCTAGTTAATTCTGTGTTAGATTTATGAATTTATATAAATACACTGTTTGCGAATAAAAATGCAATGGGCAACGTATTGTCCTTTATAATGATAGCCAAGCTGCCCTTAAAGTCTTCAGCCAGTTATAAGATCGCTTCACACCTAGTACTTCAGTGTCACAATGTCTTGGAAGCGATCGCTATTGATAACGATTTGATACTCAGATGGGTTAAAGGTCATAAAGGTAATCTGAGAAACGAGGCTACCGATAGGTTGGCGAGACGGAGTTCGTGTACTCCTTACATAGGGCCGGAGTCTGTTCTTTCCATTTCTTCGGCTACACTCAATACCCTAATAAACCAATGGACCACTACTCTACACGAGGAGAGATGGGTGTCCATAACCAGCTGCTGTCAGACACGCAAAGCCACCCCAGGCTGTCGTCCAGAACAGTAAGATACTGCCTGCAGCTTTCTCGCAGTAAACCACGTCAAGTTGTAGGGCTATTGACTGGTCACGGCAAACTTAATACACACATGCACGGCATAGGACTGACTAGCAGCCCACTCTGCTGTGCATGTTACCTAGAGTGAAGGAATTCATCACAAAGCTCAGTAACAGGAGCGAGTGGGATCATAATACCATCTTGAACTTGAATAGAAATGCCATCAAATGGTATACTGATTGCTCCAAAACGGCAGAAGGAACTGGAATAGGAATATATCGGCCTAGAACCACATATTTCGAAAGCTTGGGAAAATATCCAAGTATATTTCAGGTGGAAATAGACGCTATTTTATCGGAAGCAGGAGATTATCATCATGTCTGATAGTCAAGCAGCCATCAAGGCGCTAAGCTCATATGAAATCAGTTCCAAGATCGTCTGGGAATGCCTAGGCAAATTAAATGAGTTAGGCAAAAGAAATAAAGTAACCCTCCTGTGGGTTCCGGGTCACACAGGAGTGGAAGGAAACGAAATAACGGATAACCTCGCAAAAAAGGGGCTGGAATGCCTTTTGTAGGACCTGAACCCTTTTGCGGGTTAAGTAGCAGTACAATACTGAAGAAACTAAAAACAGAAATGGAGCAGAGAAAATCCAGTTACTGGGAAAATCTCCAGGGAATGAGGCAAAGTAAAATTCTTCTGGGACTTATAACCAGAAGAGGTTTACAGAATGCATAAACCTGAGTAAGAACAATGTTCGCATATTGACAGGAATACTTTCAAGCCATTGTAGACTGAAAGGACACCTGAATAAGCTTGGATTGGAAAAGCAATCTGAATGTAGATTTTGTGGGGAACAGGATGAAGCACCCATCCACCTCCTCTCAAACTGCGTAGCACTGAGCACCTCGAGGGCGTTGCGCCTGGGAGCATGTGAAATCGAAGAGGGAGACTTCTGACATCCTACACTTTCTGAAAGGAATAGGATTGGAAGGCCAGCTGTAAAGCAGCAAGAATAGGGGACACAACAGATCTTTTAGGTCGCAGTGTAACATCGCCGTTCTATCTATCTATATCTATCTACTTAGAGGACGAGACACCGGAGCACATCTTATGTGACTGTCCGGCGCTTGCCCAACGCAGAGGTTCCATCCTGGGCGAGTTCTGGCCCAGTATGGCCAGTTTTGGCGGCACCTCACATGCTACACTGCTTGAGTTCATCCTTCGCTCGTAGGAAGGTAGCACAATGGGCCCGGTTATAATGGCCTAAGTGCATGTGGCTAATCACCCTTCATTCATTCATTCATTCATTTAAGTTAGGGTGGGCACTTGAGGTCCGGGCACTTGAGCAAAGGTGTTCATTGTACCATCCCTATTGATTTTCTTATTTCCACTCGAGCACCTTGGTGTTCTCTATAAAGCCCAATATCGTGCCCAGTGGAAACTTGAGGACCTTCGAGGGCTCCAATAGATCTCTCCCGAAGTACTTCTGCCTAAGTACCTTAAGTTCCTTACATGTGCAGATTACATGGCAACTCGTTTCCTCCTGTAGTTCGCATCTTCTACACCACGGTTCGCTTACTCGGCCTGTGTTGTATAGATGCTTTTTCAGGGGACAGTGTTCAGTTACCAACCCAGTAATGGTCTTAACTTCTTTCTTACTACGCCTAAGTAGGTTATCAGAGAAACTACCATCCCCATCCCCTATCAGCGTTTTGGTATGGAGTTGACCTTCAGTCGATCTCCATTTCTTTGTACTTTCTTTATCTAACCAGGTCCAGATCTCCCTTCTTGCGGAATCCTTAGTGATCCCACATACGGCCTCTGGACCCATGAAGTGTCTCTTAGAGCCCTCCTTGACTAGTTCATCGGCTATTACGTTGCCCTTTATATCCTCATGTCCCGGCACCCAAATCAAAGACACCGTATTGTCTCGTACCAGTGTATTGAGGGATAGTTTGCAGTCTCTAACTAGTTTTGACCTAGTTACAGGGTTCGAAACTGCCTTAATGATAGCCTGGCTGTCAATCATTATATTAATTTTCCTCCTCACGCAGCCCCTTTTTGCAATCATTTCTGCACAGGCTGCAAGGGCGGATACCTCTGCCTGGCAGACCGTCGTATGTTTCCCCAGGCTTATAGATATCCTTTGATTAGGACTGGGCTAGTCACTCATGCTGTTCCATGTAATTCCAGAAACAATTGTTAGGATTTAATATTTTTGTGAGTGCTGTTTTGCTGATGAGGTATCACTTGTTTGTTGTCGTATGTTTTAGCTTGCTAATATCTAGTAACATTAAACATCCGACAAATAAATGCTTAGATAGGTCTAGCAAATGTGCTCAACTGCCTCCTCGCCTTTAAAACACAATTAACATTCAGTTCCATCGGAGAATTCGATTCTGTGTAAGTGCTTACTGTACTTATAGGGATTTGTGAAGAAAAAGTCAATTATCTCGACAGTTTTGTGGACCAGTTCAAGTAGTTCCTTGGTTCTGGCATGACTAGTAGGTAAAATACATTCCTTCGCATACACCAAATCAGAACAGTTGTTCCAGTATTGGGGTTACTTTCTGATTTGGCCAGAATTTGATTTTATGCCAATAGGAGATTCTGGTTCATGAAATTGCTCCGCAAGGGTGTATGCTTCCTTATTTCCGAGAATGAGTGAGTACCCAGGTACCTAGATCAAGCTTAGATTATTTATAAGCCATCTTTAACATATTGTGTATTTTTAGTACTAATAAACATCGTGTTTATTCCATGGTGGGGCAGTTTTAATTACTAGCAGTGTTGTGCTCGGCACATTATGATGTTGAAATGATCCCAAACCCCAGTCCTTCAGTTTTAATATATGTATATAAGCGTATAAAAGTTCCACCTTCCCTGATATACAAAAGCAGAGTTACACCTTCCCAAAATACTCCTATCTAAAAGGGATGATTTATCGCACCTGTCCTAGAATACACACGATAAAGCTCCCTTATAAATCCGGACTTTTGGACCTGTTTGCAACTTTTCGGCGTATATCGCTAACGAAAACAGCCGCGACCCCGTTTCCACGATCCCACTTTTCCCCCCACCCCACACCCCCACATACTGCTACCCTTTTCTTCGTGTTTCCCTAGTGATCGTCTCTGTCGAGAAAAACTTCGAACATTACTCTTTTATTGACACATGTAAAATTCCTGAAATACTTTCCGCGAAGAACCATTTAGGAGATAATGTTTTAGAAAGTTTAGAAACTTCGAAAGGAGGTGGAAGGGGGTGATTCGCCCTTTATCACGCGCGCGCGATCTTATTGTTATTTTCGCTTAGTCGGTGCGATATTTTACGCAAATCGACCCTGTCTGATGGATGACGATTCTTTAAATGTATATTTTCCGGACTGTTTACCGTCGAACGGTCAAAAATCGAACGGCATTTAGAAACTTTGCAAACGTGCAAATTTAATTTCCGCGCGCGGTGTAGCGGCGCGCAAACCCACCGATCGCTAAAATTAATTTCGTATGACGAGGTGACGTTTTGTACCGTCGGTTAATCGGTTTGCGTGTCCACAATCGGCGCACCTTTACGTTTTCATCGCCCGTTAAAACAGGACCGTAATGGTGTGTCGGTGTCCCGTTGTAGAGCCAGAGATGGGGGGCGCTTCTCGCACGAGAATGACCTCATTAACTGCTGCTATCGGGAAATGTCGCGTATGTGTATTAAACCCCACTCGTGGGCATTCATATATATCGGTTTTTAGCCGGGGATTGCAACGTTACAACTGTAACGAGCGTTATACGGAGAATTCTATTTCGATTTCCGGTTAAATGATATTGTTTCGTATACAGCCGCCACCAAAAGAATTCGATGTTTGCACTTTGAAAGTAAACCTAATGCTATTCAAAATGTTACTGTAGGAAACATGCTAACGTAAGCAACAAAAGAAAGATACGTATTGCTGTGGTCTGGCACCCCGGTTGTCGTAAATTCAGTGTTTTCTTAGTTATTTTTTTATGCCTTTGTCATTGTTGCGAGAAATTTCAAATTGTTTTATTTTGTATAAGATTTAGTTAATGAATTCATTGTTTAATTTATTTATTTAAATGTTCAGTTGTTTTAAAGTTTTCACGCTTAAAATAATAATTAATAACTTATTTCATGTAAGCAATAAAGTACAAGAAAACGTCAACAGCAGCAAAGAAACAAAACTAACAGAGCTAAATATGTAGAGCGAACAGCATCCAATTAATTATATAAACTCATAACTTTGACAAAATTCATAGTAATCATTACACAATAACAATTTAATGTTTAAAAGTAAGTTTTTTAACAGATTTTTAAATCTACCAAATTGTGTTATTGCTTTATATCATTTGGTAGAACATTGAAAAGCTTACAACCGACAAATTGTAACACTTTTTTGAAAGATTGATTTTTTTATGTGAAGGGAGGAGTAATAACAAAAAGATCTTGTACGTACTCGTGGTAGTATGAGTTTTAAAATCTCTATATTTTTATACACAAAGCTCAATACTTCAAGGATGTAAATATCATTAAAAGAGTGAGATATCTTTCATTCCTAAAAATAGGCCTACATGAGTCTCTAGGTTTCAAACTGTAAAAATACGTAGAGCACGTTTTTGCAGAATAAAAATCTTTGGGCACTGCTAGAAGAACCCCAGTAAGCACCCCATATCTAAGTCTAGAAAAAAACTCAGCATAGTATATAGAACGCAGAATACTTAAACTGCAACTTTGTTTTAAATTGTATAAGGCATAACACGTTCGTGATAGTTGACTGCAGATATAATCAACATGATCTCCCCACTCCATATTGGAATCAAAAATAATCCCGAGTATCTTGGTCGAAGTACTAGTAGTTATTAAGCCATTGCCGAAAGGATCATTAGGTATCAGTGAAGTTGCATTTTTAAAGGGTAGAATGGACGTTTTACTATGATTTATTAAGATTTTATTTAGTTTTGACCAATTCTCCACAGAATTTAAAGTAAGTTTTATATCGTTTAAAAGACTCGCAAAGTTATTACATGTTAAAACAATATTAATATCATCAGCATACAAGATTACGTCCCCGATGTTTATAAAGTTTGGCAAATCGTTAATATAAATTAGAAACAGCATAGGCCCGAGAATTGAACCTTGCGCAATCCCCGTCCCATTACTTAGAGCCGTTGAAGTGACATTATTGCAGCTGACTTTTTGTATGCGATTGCTTAAATAACTTACAACCCAGTCGTTTGCAATCCCCCTAACACCATATTTATTTAGCTTATGTGACAATATTGAGTGGTTCACGCAGTCAAAAGCCTTCTGAAGGTCAATTGACAAATTTACACAAATTAGGGACTGATCAATACTAGAGTAAACTTTCTTCGCGATATTATTTAAGGCAGTATCAGTGCTACGAGAGCGTAGGAAACCATGTTGATTTATATTAAATACATTATTTTTTTGAAAGAAATTTAATAATTTGTCTCTTACCACGATTTCATAGATCTTTGAAAAGACATTCAACAAGCTAATGGGGCGGTAGTTATTAAGATTGTTCTTTTCTCCCTTTTTCTTATAAACAGGTTTAATAAGTGAAATTTTAAGTTGAGAGGGAAAAATTCCTCGTTCCAAGGAGATATTTATTAAGTAAGTTAAGACAGTTAAATAGTATTTATACGTACTTTTAATAATTGCAGTATCGATACCATCATCTCCAGCTGCCGTATTTTTTAATTTCGTAATAATTAATTGATTAATCGTAATTGAAATATCATTTTCTTCTATAGGAGAAAAAAAGACAGAATTTTGTAATGTGTTAATGTGTTCATCTAAATCTGAAAATTGAATATCACTAGATATTTGGTAAGTATTACTTAGATTGTTAGAAAGATTGGAGAAATGGTTGTTGAAAGCTTCACACATTTCCATTGTCGAAGGAAAGTTCTCAGGCAAAACGTGAATATTTGTGGCTTTAAACCTTCTGTCATTAACCAGAAACCACATAGCCCTATTTTTGTTAGAGGAATTTGCTATGTATCTATCATTGATGGTTTTTCTAGTTTCTTGGAGATAGTGATTGTAGAATCTTTGATAGTTATTGTAGATTGGTTGAAAATTTATGTACTTCTGGCTCATTTCCTTCAGCATAAGCAACCTATCCTTACATGCGAGAATGTCAGGGGTAACCCATTGCAAATCTGAACTCTTTGTTCTTCGGAAGTAATATTTCTCTAAAGGAAAACAAATATCTATGTAATATGTAAAAATGGATAAAAATTGTGCAAAAGCCTTGTCTGGACAATTGTGTTCGTAAACAGATAACCAGGTTTCTCGGTCTAAATGATTACAAAATTTGTTAAAAGAATTATCACAAACTTTTCGTTTTAGGCAATATGTTTGTTGATGTTGTTGATAATGAATGTTGATTTTTATAGTTTGCGCACAGTGATCGGATAAAGAGAAGTCTTCACAAGATACTGAGTAATTTATTTCGTTCAGATTTACAACGATGTTATCCAGACACTTTGAAACCGTATTACAAATTCGAGTCGGTTCACTAACAGTAATTGCTAAGCCGTAACTATTAAAACATATCAATGATTTCACGCTGGTGTACAGTTGATGTTTGGAAGTCAATGTTAAAGTCGCCACTTAAAACTAAAAACTTTCGTTCTACTTCCACAATTTCAATTATATTGGATAATGATTGTATTACCAGTTTAAAGTCAGAATCTGGTGGTCGATAGATTACAACAAAAACAATATTAACCGAACTATTAATTTCCACCACACAATATTCTATGGTATTTACTGTGGACATCTTATTTAAATCGGCCCGTAACTTCCACGAAATAGTCGACTTTACATAAATCGCGACTCCCCCGTGCTTTTTGGCATATATTTTTATATTTTTATTTGCTCATGTAGCTCATATCCTTCTTAGAAGTTTTCTTCTTCTATGATTTTTAGGCGTAGCGCACGCAGCTGTTGATATGTATGAGATTGTTAAACCCTGTGAGGCAGTTCCTTGACAAGATACCGGTGTAAGTACATGTAAATTTATATAGTTAGCTGCCATTTTGGTATTTCATTTTTATTTAAAGATTTGTTTCGTTTATTTTGAAATTATTTAATCCATCAAGGAACTCGCTATATAATAATTGGTATTATATTATTGTGTGCACAATTTAGATGTAAGATCTTTTATTATTTCGTGCAGGAAGATAAATTTGTAGTTGTATTTCCCTCGTGATAATTTTAAGAGTTAATTTTTCCGTTTTCTAGTTTGCCGATTTGTATTTTATTATTTATTAGTCACCTCGGGTTGGGTGAATAGAAGCTTTGTGCTTGCATTTTGTTTTCATTTATGTAAATTTACTTGAATTCCCCACGATTAATTAGTTTGGTTAATTTTGAAACCACGTGGATTGATTGATAAAAAAGGACTATCTTCCTGAACTATTTTACCTTTTTGCTTTGTTAAAGGAATTTGCATTGTGCTTTAGTAAAATTAGAATCCTAATGCAGTTTTGATTTCGACCAGGACCTTTAGTCTAAGGTTTTTTTTCTGCGTAATTGTAATTAACAATTTTTTTTCTTTTTTTTTAATAAATAATTTTTAATTGTTATTAACGTCATTTTAAATTCTGTTCTTTTATTTTTGATTTAACCTTTTCAATTTTTGGAATAATTAAAAAAGTCGGTTTTCTTTCACCCACAATTTATCTTTCGTGATTAGTTTTGATTCGCGAGGATAATCCTGAGTTTAATTGTTCTTTTGCGCCCTTTTTATTTTTATCCGCTGAGCTAGTTAATTGAATTTTTATTAATTCATTTTGCATTTTCTTTTGTACCTTCAATACACAGCAGTATATATGTGCCCGCAATCCCCCGAAAGCTAATCTGCTTGATGTTATGCGACAAAGGTGCCGCAACCTTTTCGGCTAGAGATTTATTCGCGGAATTTGAATTTTATAATTTCCAGGGAATAATTCAACGAAAAAATAATTGTTAATATCTACCCATGCGCAATCGCTGGTAGATTAAAGGAGGTGTATCTTTGCTTATGTTTCCTTATGGCTTATTTTCCCTATGTCATCTTTTTTTGAGTCGATAGTACGTATTGCTGTGTACTGATTGAATTTGAAAATGCAAAAAGAATATTAAAAATACAAGTTTAGTTACCCTCTTCAAACTTAAATCTAACCACGACAAGTAAATTGTAGGTGAAAGAAATCTGACTTTCTTAAATACCCCAAAAAATTGAAATGGTTTAATTTAAAATAAAAGAGCAGAATTTTTTAACCCAAAGATGCTAAATAACAATCAAATTTATTATATATAAAAAAAATTAATTACAAATTTGCAGAAAAAAAACCCAGAACAGAGGGTTCTGGCTTAAATTTAAAAACTGCACTTGATTCTAAATTACAATAGGACAATGCTATTTCCTATACAAAGCAAAAGATTAATTTGTTCAGGAAGATAATCCAATATCTTTCAATTTCCAAACCAGTGTTTCACAAAAAAAACAAATTAGTGGACAAACACACGAAATTATAACAAAAGAAAAACTAAATGCAAGAACAATGCTTCCTTCAACCAAACCGAGGGTGATGATAAAATAAAATGAAACGCAAAAAAGAAAAACGGAAAAAAATATATCCTTAAAAAATATAAATGAGAAGAATTAAAACTAAAATCTATCTTCCTGCCGAAAATAACAAAATGATCTTATATCTATAATGTGCACACATCAATATAATAACAATTATTAAAAAGCGAATTCCTTGATGGACAGAATATACTCAAAAATCAAAACTCTATAGCAAATAAATAAACAAAATGCCATCAAATATTTAAAAATACATGTACTCACGCTAACGTCTACCAAGGAACTCCATGACAAATTCTACCGCTGCATACAACGCAGTCGTACAATTCACCGACAAAATCTAATAGAATAGGCGTTGAATAGACCTAGCCAAACGCTAGACATCTAAAAGAATGAAATTAACTTTAAAAAAAAACTAAACACTTAATTAAATAAATTATACAATTAACTCTTTAACTAAAATTTATACAAAAATAAACATTATTATGAAAATTTCTCGATACAATGATTCAGCAGTTTTAAGCAAATCAAATATGCAACACAAAATACACTCGCGGTAAATGGGTTGCCGCAGCAGTATGTATGTATGATATTACTCTTCTACTTACAACAATTGTGTCACCTATTCTTGCTATTTTACAACTGGCCTTCCAAATTTATTCTTTCAGATAGTGCAGGATATGATAAGGCCCCAGGTTAGCTAAGTCCTCACCTTCAATTTCACATGCTTCCAATTGCTTCAGCTTGGTGAAGGAATTCATCATAAAGCTCAGTAACAGGAGCGAGTGGCATCATAACACCATCTTGAACTTGGATAGAAATGCCATCAATGCCATCATATACTGATGGCTCCAAAACGGCAGAGGGAACTGGAATAGGAATAAATGGGCCTAGAACCACATATTTCGATAGCTTGGGAAAATATCCAAGTATATTTCAGGCGGAAATACAACGCTATTGAAAGATGTGTCAGTTCAATATTGATAGAAATTATTCGAAAGCAGGAGATTAATGATCATGTCTGATCAGTCATGGCAGCCATCAAGGCGCAGAGCTCATATGAAATCAGTTCGAAGATGGTCTGGGAATGGCTAGGGAAATTAAATGAGCTAGACAAAAGCAATAAAGTAACCCTGCTGCGGGTTCCGGGTCACACAAGAGTGGAAGGAAACGAAATAACAGATAATCTCGCAAAAAAGGGACTGGAATACCTTTTGCAGGCCCTCAGCCGCTTCACGAGTCTAAGTAAGCAGTTACAATCACTGAAGAACTAAAAATAGAAATGGAGCAGAGAAAATCCAGTTACTGGGAAAATTTCCAGGGAATGAGGCAAAGTAAAATTCTTCTGGGAGCTTATAACCAGAAGAGGTTTACAGAATGCATCAACCTGAGTAAGAATAATGTTTGCATATTAACAGGAATACTTTCAGGCCATTGTAGACCGAAAGGACACCTGAGTAAGCTTGGATTGGAAAAGGAACCTGAATGTAGATTTTGTGGGGAACAGGATAAAATACCCATCCATCTCCTCTCAAACTGCGTAGCACTGTGCAACTCGAGGGCGTTGCACCTGGGAGCATGTGAAATCGAAGAGGGAGACTTACCTAGACTGGGGCCATCTGATATCCTACACTTTTTGAAAGGGAATAAGATTGTAAGGCCAGCTGTAAAGTAGCAAGAATAGGGGACACAACAGATCTTTAGTCGCAGTATAACATCACCCTTCCATTTATATACACACAACGCATACAATTTCAAATAAATTTCCAATTTGTTCTAAAATGACTTAAAAAAACCACATATTATTATTTCCTTAAAAGAAATCACTCACACTTTCTTGTGACACGTCGTTTGTCAAAAAAAAAACCTTGTTTCCTTTCTCATTTTTCCATTTGCGAAATGCTTTTTACAATTCGTCCCCAATTTCTGCTGGCGATGTCCCATCCCACGTTTCGTCTTTCACCTACATTCGACCCTGACATTAATCTTTTAAGAAATAAACCCGCAGGCGTTCATTTTTACGAAGCTAGATCCCATACGCCCTTCCACTCCTCCTCCCTTCCCATCGGCGCTACGTATGGCGAATGGTAGAAGAAAATATCATTCGATTTCCGAACATAAAAAATGAAAAATACTTTCGGATAGACGTCGGGCGATGTGGAACAAGGAAATTGGTTGACATGATCGAAACGCTTCTCACCCGTAAGGAGAGGAGAAAGAAAAAGGTTTGAATTTACTTCCTCTTAAGTGACAAAGGAAAGAAAATTTATTGTTAATAAATCCTAGATTCAGTCAAAATAATGTAAAAATAAAAGTTAAAAGTAAAGGTTTTGACGAAATACAAAAAAAAATAGTCGTGTGCAAGGGGTTAGTTTAAGTGAAGTCGTTTAAAGTGATATTAGCTGATAAAAACTTATGAGTCGTCAAGCAAATCTCTCCCCGCTTCGTTTCAATATGCATAGACCTATAAAACCGATTTCTACTAGTGGCGACATAAGCACCATCTTTAATAAATTAAATGCGAATTGAAGCTTCCATAAATCTTCGATTATTTATGCAACCGAAACTACAAATACTGCGTACCGATAGATGCTAAACGCGTCATTCAGAATTGTGTGTAAATAATTTTGAATTACTATTTTAGTGTGCTGTAGCTTCGATTGCATTAATAATCGAAGATTTATGGAACTTAGATTCGCATTTAATTTGCTAAAGATGGTACATTGTGTATGTCTTTGGTATATGATTATAATCAATGGGCTAAGAAAAACATACGTGATCGGTATAGTAGCTATCTATATTCAGTACTACTACAGAGATAGTTAAAGATTTGGCAACTGCGGGCCATGTATGTAAAATTCTGTGGATATATTTTTTTTACAGAGAAATAGGCTATCGTATATGTATTTTTATATATATTTTAACTTAACATCACTGCATCGGCCAAAAAATTGTTGTAAAAGGCGCGAAAGGAGGTGTACATATATGATATTTTTTTTTTATTTTACTTATTGTGTTATATAAAATAAGGAAGTTGTACTGATGTACTAGAAGTAAAATTATAGGAAAAGAATGCTATAATTCTACTTCAGTATTTATTAACATTATTACATATGTTTTTAAGTCAATATTTTAGTCCTAGCAATGTAAGAAACAGTGAATATTTTCAAGGTTGTTTAGACAAAAATTGCAAAAAAAAAAAACACTACAGCGATTTATATACGTATTCTGAAATTAAATATTGCACTAAATCATATATTTATTTCAAGTTTTAGCTTAGTGAACAATTCATCAGCTTAGTTTAGGAGAGTTCATGCCACAATTATAACCTACATAAAACTCAACTGCTGACAAACGATGAAATGAAATAGATTTTAGAAAAATGATCTCAGATTGTGGTGATGCCATTCACAAAACATTGCACTAAATTACATCTTCCTTAGGTCATAGTTAAGGTTCGGTTCTTGTCTTTTATAAATTGACGAGCACACTAGAACTTACACTTTTAAACCTTTTGTTAACCAGCTCCTGCACTTTGCACGCAGTATGATCCCTACACGAGAAAACGATTGATTAAATGAAAGTTTTATAACTTTATTTTTCATGTCAACGAAAAGAATATCTTCTCCAGAAAAGGCTATTTTAATTGAAAGTGCGTGTGTATTTGCGGAAGACAATTTCTTCTTAATACATGTCTTCGACGAAAAGTAACCCTAATTAAATGAATGCACCTTAGTTGGATTAATGTTTATAATGTCTTTATACTTCTAATTAAGTAAGAAGAAAACAAAATTACATAATATATGTTATTATTAGTCCATATTTAACAACAATATTTAGTTTTTTAAGTATTACTGAATTATAAACAGCATTTTAAATAAAAAATCCGGAAGTTGGGTTTATATACGCGGACACCAACGTACACATTGTTTAAAACTTTTGCCTTGTAACGGAAAATGCAAGCACCTGTATTCAAGCTAAGTGGTGTTTTACGTGGAAAATTTAGTTTTTGAGTCCACATCTAGTCTCAGATACACAAACAATAATGAAAAAAGTGAATATTTTTCCGCGAGGTTAATTGGAATGTTTTCAAGTTAATGCTGATTTACTTACAAGACAAGGACTTTACAGCAGTATATAGTGTTTGAAGGTTTAAAAAACTGTTATCACCCCACGAGAAATACGATTGTCCTTTTCAACATTTTTCATACATTTGTTTATAATTACTAAAATAATTATTCGATTTTAGGAATATAAAAATATGCCTGTATTTAATCAACAACTAATTGGTTAGTAGATTTATTTGAAGCTAGCGAGTATTTATTAATTTAATAAATATTACATGGACGTAAAAATAAAAGCGCTTTTTATTCGTATAGCAGTTTTCTCCCATATGTGCAGCAATGAGCAGATATACTTATGTTAGTAGAGAAAGTGTCAAGTAGATGGCGCATCTCCTATTTCATTCCAGTAACATAGAATATTCGCACAAATACGCTGGAAGCTACGATCGTAACATAAAACTGTATATTTATAGAAACATTTATAGAGTCATCGCATCGAAAGGACGATTTCTTAACGGCAATACTAAAAGGATTTAAATATTCTAACGCAAATCCCCTCTTTAGTGCATGGGTTTCTGGAGATAATTCTTCATTTCATTTAAATGATCACGGATTTTGTTGTGTTTCGCTTAAGTCTAAAATGAAAATGGTTATAAGAAAAAGAAAACCTCTTGAATCAATAATGCTTTACGCACCTTTTGCAATCTGATATAGTTTTCAAATTAGGCTTGAATCAACTATCAATATCTTTCATTTTTAAAAGAATCAAACTGTTTTCAACGAAAATATATTCTTTCGAAGAGAAATGCTGTGAATTAAATTAATTCCTTTATTCAAGG